>JAUEKW010000013.1:408160-419341 GCA_032274785.1 Ajuga reptans
AGGTTTTTAACGAGGCAACAAGTTATGCACCATTCACCCTTTTGATTTGGCACAAGGGGGAGTGTTGAAGGAAAAAACACATTAGTGTGCTTTCATCAAAAGTAACTGATGAGGGGCAATTTATGTATTTCACTTTATTCCATGTATTCTTAAACCCTAGTTTGTAATTAACTATATAAATGGACCTTCTATGGAATAATAAGATGCCGATTTCACGCCTATTTCCGTCTTCTCTCTTCTTCTCTTACTTTTCTACTTTCCTAGAAAAATGTACTTTATTTTAAATAGATTTTTAGTACATTTATTCCAAATCCTTATATTTCAAATCGCTCAATCCAAGAGCAATCTTAGGTTATGTCTAATTTGAGGAATTTGAAATGCATAAATTTATAATAATTAATTTTAAGTAGAGAAAAATAAATTTTAAAATTATGTAAATCCCTTAAAAATAGCTTAAAATAAAAATAATGGATATTAAATCTATAAGAGTGTAAATTGCATAAATTAAATTTTATTATATATTTCAAATTCATCCTCGACTCATTTAATTAGTTTCGCCAAGCAAATTCAAAATTATTGACTTGTCACCAAATTTCACATGTGCCGTGAGAAAATTTTATAGATATTTATAATTTTCTTTTTATTTAATTAATTAATAAATATTATATATTATATATTATATTATTATTTATTATTTGATATTTGATATTAATTTCAACGCCAACAAAGAAAAAATGTCTTTGCCGTCACTCTCCGCACTGGAAACTTCAATCAAAAAATTAAATTAAAACGAATTCCCCCCTTGCTACACCTCCGCGCACGTTAGTACCCGTCACCATATTTCTCCCCCAAAGTACCCCTGTCGCCGGCCAATCTCACGGCGCCGGTAGATACCCAATTCCTCAATCCCCTTCGTAATTTCATTTCCGATTTTGTCAACTAGGGATACATAACCGGGGATATCACTTTAAATCCTTGAATTAGGGGTTTTGGATTGATTGACCCCCATTTTAGGATGAGAAGAAGGATTTGACGATGGCGAGGCTACTGGGATTGACGCGTGCCTTCGGCGAGTGGGTTGAGTCACCTCGCGAGGTTACGCGGACGATTCCAACTAGTGAGAACATCGGAGAAAGCGGGTGGCTTATTAGATTCTTCGACTCCGCGTTTTTCTGCGAATGGATCGCCGTAAGCTACCTCTACAAGCACGACCATCCTGGTGTAAGAGATTACTTGTGCAACCGTATGTACACTCTTCCTCTTTCTGGCATCGAGAGCTACTTATTTCAAATTTGCTATATGTTAATTCACAAGCCCAGCCCTTCGCTTGATAAGTTTGTGATTGATATTTGCTCGAGATCGCTGAAGATTGCGCTTAAAGTACACTGGTTTTTGATGGCGGAGTTGGAAGATTCAGATGATAATGAGGGCATTAGTAGGATTCAGGAGAAGTGCCAGTTTGCAGCAACTTTAATGGGTGAATGGCCGCCTTTGATTAAACCTCAGACATGGAGTAGTAGTTTTATGTCATCATCTTCTAGTAACATTAATAGCAGTAGTAGCAGTAGTCCCATTGGTAAGAATCCGGTGCTCAATAAGTTGTTGTCATCCAAACAGAAATTATTGTCGTTGACGTCTTCTCCTCCGAGTAATGCATCCACACAAAGATCTTTCCCTCTTTCGCCCACATCAGGGAACTCAATAATGCTGGATGAGGGTGGTAAGGCAGTGGGATCACCAGATGAGAGTAATAAGATTTTTAAGAAATTTATGCCAGGGCCCAAGGTGCGGGATGCTCTTTTGTTTAGGAAATCAGTGGAGAAGGAAGATGAGGAGTCTGAGAAGGATGGTGGGTTCTTTAGGAAGTTGTTAAGGGATAGTCGAGATGAGGATTTAAGGAAGTCGATTGATAAGGATAAAGAGGTTGAGGAGGAGCCTGAGAAGGAAGGTGGGTTTTTTAAGAGGTTGTTGAGGGATAGTCGGGATGAGGATATAAGAAAATCAGTGGTTAAGGATAAAGAGAATGAAAAGGAGCCTGAGAAGGAAGGCGGGTTTTTCAAGAGGTTGTTGAGGGATGGTCGGGATGAGGAGTTGAGGAAGTCAGTAGATAGAAACAAAGACGAGGAGGAACATGAGAAGGATAGTGGATTTTTCAAGAGGTTATTGAGTAGTACTCGAGATGAAGATATGAGGCAGCCAATTGATAAGGATGATGAGGAATCAGAGAAAGATGGTTTCTTCCGAAGGCTTTTGAGTAGCAAAGATGAGGAGGAAGCTAGCTCTAGTACAGATGGATTTTTTAAACGTTTATTTCGGGATGGTAAAAATGATGGGGAAGAAAAGCTGCCGCCCAGGGCTGTGGAGGATGATGAGAAGGAAGGTTTTTTCAAGAAAATCTTCAAGGATAAATTTGAGGACAAGAAGGATGGTACTGATAGAAATGATGACTCGGAGAGAGTGACAAGGTCCTCGGAAGATCCTGACAAAGAAGGATTCTTCAAGAAACTTTTTAAAGATAAATTTGATGACAAAAAAGATTTGGACAGTAATGATGAGGACTGGAAGGGTCATGCAAATGGTGAAGATGAGGAGCCTTCAGATTTTCTGTTGTTCCGCAAATCGTTTCGTGTTCATCCAGAAGATTCAAAAAATTCCAAGGCAATTGATAATGGCCATAGTAGTAATGTGCTTGAAAGCAGTCCTGGGACAGAGAATTTTTTCCGGAAGTTATTCAAGGATCGTGACCGTTCTTTGGAGGATTCTGAACTCTATGGATCCAGAAAGAGCAAAGTGGTCGGGTTCCTTATCTTTTATATCTTTTGTTTATAAATTTTCAGTTGTGTTAATTGATTCCCTTTGTCATAAACTTGATTATTTAAACTAATTATATTACCCTAAAAAATAAGTATTCTGTGCTACTTGAATTCTGGATTAAGGTATCATCTTTACAAAGACTAGTTAAGTGATGAAGTTCCTGATTCCTGCTTTGAGATCTTAAAATGATGGAATAGTAGTTGATGAAGTTCCTGAGTTTTGCGTTGACATCTCAAAATGATTGGAAGAGTAGTTGCTCCACACGTACTTATTATTCAAATGTTTGTGAATGATTGTGTTGAAAGTAAAAGCTCATGCTTCTAGGTACAAAACTTTTGTTGCTGGAGTCGCCCATAGCATTTTCAACGTCGGATTTATTGAAGTGAACTGACTTGTGGATGCTTGATTGAGCAGTAGGAGGAAATGATATTTGTTTTACTATAGAAATGATGGTAGCTCGATGAAGGAACACTGTCTGCCAAACAAAATCTGATTGGTCTATTTACTGTAGGGAAAAAAAGATAGGTGTTAGAAAGTATCATTTTTTTTCCACTAAGAATCTGAAATAAAAAATTTCACCTTTCTGGAAGAAGACAGTAATTCATTAAAGGTCAGTCTGTTGTGGCAACCAGACTTGGTTCAAGTCCAAAAGACTAATCGAATATGCTGGGTGATAGAATCTGAATATGTTCTGTCAAAAAGATGGGCATACAAAGTTCTATTTTTTGCTTTATCTCAGGTGAATTTGGCTTTATGATTCTTAATTGAGTCATGCACCATGTTGAGCTCAATGTATATTGTCCAATGTGCCTTTTAATGTGGTTATAACTTCTAAGACATTTAGTATTTGAGATGCCAAGACAGAGATAAGTTGGGTTGGCCTGTGAGTCAATATCAGATCATGAGATAGAGGTAGAAGAGTTGAAGGAGATGAAACTAAATGAGAGGTGTGCTGGAAGCCCAAAAAAAAAAAAAACAAAAAAAACAAAAAGAAGGAGAAAGTATTTTGATCTTATGAGACAGTTTCATGTGTAAGTTAGAGCTTTAAGTTAAGTTTTAGCAATTGTCAAAGCTAGAGGGAAGCAAGTGTAACTAACCTTAGTTCTTTCCTTTGAATTATAATATAGTCTAGAGTACTCCTTTTGGGTTTTGTTTATTTTTGATTGAGTTGCCTATATTGCTATCATAGGTTTTGTTTCGTGTTGTTCAGTATGAAATGGTTATTATACAGTGGCTTCTTGTACCAATTGATAGCAGTAATATTTCATTTTGGCAGAACACTCCTGGTTCACCAAAGCAGCAAAATGAAAAGGCAAATGCTAAACCTCCCCTTCCAAATAGTGCATCACTATTTAGAAAGGGGACTTATCATGAATCACTTGACTTTGTTCATACATTATGTGAAACGTCTTACGGCCTTGTTGATATATTTCCTATTGAAGACCGCAAAGCTGCTCTTCGTGAGGTTGTGCTGATATCCTCATTCTTCCTTTACTTAAAAGTTCTCACATATCCATCCATTCCTTCCACCATAACTTATATTTGTTGCATTCTTTCAGTCACTTGTGGAGATCAATGCGCATATAGATGATGCTCATAGAAGTGGAGGTAAGTGCAGTTTAACATTTGTTAATATTTTGGTTCCGTAGCTTACCCTTCTTAGACTCTTCTTCTGCCAAGGGATGGCAATCCCTGGCTCAACACGATTTGTAATCCAAAACACACAGATAATATGACACGATAAGGCACGATACCAACAAATTTAAAATTAAATTAAAATTATACTGATATTTATGTTTATAATAGAGTGAAATAGATAAACACTAAAGCACATGATTTAACAATGTCAATTATGTTCTTATTAGTGCAGTTTATTGTGTTTGCATTTAACTGTTCTTGATTTTCGGGTTAGAGGTTGTGGAGCTGCAGAATTTGATGGGTTTTTTTCTTTTCACCTTTACAATATCTACTGCTATTTCCCATTGAGAGTTATTTGGAATTGTTTATTGTGAAACACATATCTAGATTTGCTGTGCTTGCTGATCATAGTCTTATATAATGTAGTGGGCTCAAGCGCGGCAGTAACTAGTCCACTTTAGCCTTTCCTCAATTCATTTATGATTTATCTACTAAGCATACCTCTGGAAGAACTCTGTCTTTTTTCATGTGAAGGCCTACATTTTGGTTGTATCTGGGGGTCCAGAGGCCCTTCCAACTAGGACATGCTTTTACCTTTCTTGTGTCCCCTTATTCTGGCCAATTTCTACTCTATAGATGTATGCTATTGACCTTGCATGCCAATTATGTACATATAGGTTTCTATATGTTGTGCTTTGAGAAGGTAGGGGTGATTTGATGTATCTTACTTCGAATAGATTCATAGAATCAATTGTGCATGTAGAGATTGAAAAAGGAATCACCAGTTGTGAGTGTATGGTATATTGTGTTGTTTCCTGTGCATTTTGTGAGTCTCATGATTGCACATGGTTTAATAGCTTATATGCACTACTTTAGTTTAGTAGCTCATCTTCACCACCTTTTTCTTTTATACTTATTTTTCTGTTATTTCCCTTAGATAATTCAGTTCTCACTTTTAAGCTTCTCACATTAATGTGAAAAAAACTGATTCATTATTCTATTTACTAAACGATGTCCCAGGAGTATGTTTTCCAATGGGGAGGGGTATGTACCGTGTGGTACACATACCTGAAGATGAAGCTGTTCTCTTAAATTCCAGAGAAAAGGCTCCTTATCTGATTTGTGTTGAAGTTTTGAAGAGTGAAGTTCCCAGGTGTGGGTTACATTTGTTTTTTTTTCTTTTGCTTTTTCCTTTTTCCTTTTCTCAGAAATAGTTATTTGGAAAAACCAAGCTATAGAAGTTTTGTCCTATTTATTGGATGAGAATTGCTAATGAAATTTGTCTGTATCTTTCCAAATAGTAATTCGAAGGATGTCGTCAATTCCCAAAAGCTTTCAAAAGGAGGAATTCCCTTGGCAAACGGAGATGCGCTTTTGCCTAAGCCACCACCATGGGCATATCCACTGTCGAAGGGGCAGGATACATACCATAGTGGTTATGATAGGATGTCCAGGTCTACCTCTGAAGCTATAGACCAGGCAATGGCTCAGTTATGGGAGGCCAAAGTGAAATTTGTTCGTGTTAACTTTTCTGTTGAGAAGAAATCGGACCATGCTGTGCATTCTTGCAATCCTCAGCCAGGTTTTGCTAATTATGGAGAGACCATAGACGCTGGTTGTGCATGTCAACCGAAGGATGATTGCGACTTGGAACGGGTGAGGGTTGTCTTGTCAGCTGAACCTGGGATTAGCATGGATGACATTGTGGACCAAGAGCCACCTCGTCGAAAAGAGCATCGCCGTGTTCCAAGCACCGTGGCTATTGAAGAAGTCAAGGTAATCTTCTTATGTCCATCTTCTTCATGAAATATCTTCTCATCAATGGAGATCTTCATGGCCAATGTCCTGTATGGAACCATTCATATTCATCGGTTTTAAGTTCCTCTATAGGCTGCTGCTTTGAAAGGAGAAGCACCACCAGGACTTCCCCTGAAAGGGGCTGGTCAGGATTCATCAGATGCCCAACCAAAGGTGATTATATAGGGTCAAAGTCAAATCCCGTTGTGTGTATGTATTCAGGGTTATCAATTTTTATATCTTTTCCAAATTTTAAGCAGATTGCCAATGGTGGTACTCCTAACGTTAGTGATGCATTAGCTGGTGAACTGTGGGAGGAGAAGAAGGACAGAATACGTAAAGCCTCAGTACATGGAAAATTACTGGGGTGGGACTTGCGCTCTGTAAGTCTATACTTCCTATTTTTCCTTCTAAATATTTTTGATATTCACTTTCTATATAGACATCAATCAGCTGGATCTTTCTGATTGGCTGATAGCTGTTTCTGGAAATTTAGTTGTTTTATGGTACATATCAATCCTGCAAAGCTGTTTTCTTAGTTTGTCTTCACTATACTCTATGTATCGGGGTTGCCCTGCTTGTGGTCAAGCAGAAACAAAGAGGCAGGGGTACTTTTGCTATCGCTGGTGGTAGGACTAGGAGATTAGCAGATGTCTTGCTGGATTTGGGTATCCGATAGACTGCCATTGGGATGTGTAGACTTTATTGATCATATTCGGATTTCGGATGGCTTTGACTTGGTATAGCACTCAGTATAACTATTTAAAGCATTGATCATCTAATAGATGGAATGGTTTAATTGGGAAAAACTTGAAAACAGAGAATGTTTTCAGAGATGATCACAAAGCGATGTAAAAAGATTCTATGTATTCTCGTTAGCTGATGTCTTTTGGATTCTGGTATCTAAATGATATGACTGCAAATGGGATATATTGACTTTATTGATCATAAAGAGCTGGCTTTGACTTGTTATAGCACTCAGTAACTTGTCGGGGCATTGGTCTGAAATCTAATGGAATGAATGGGTTCATTGGAAAAACTTGATTGGAGAGAACTAATGCTTGCTCATTTAACCTACCACAATTGCTCCACAATTTCGAGGTGAGCCAGATGTCGTTATTAGCCTATGATCAGTTTTCGATAACACGGTCACATGATTATTTGTGAGGAATTGCTTAAGATATGTGTCTTCTATCAGATGTGGGTTAATTGCTTCTGGGGTTAAGAAATGTTGTACACCCTGGTTTGGCCCCTTTTTTTGGATGATTGTATGTGGCATATAGAGCGAATTAGATGGCAATACATCTGGGCATTATGGTACTTGTTTCGACTAGGTTTTATGAATATTCCCTATATCTCGTTTGTATTTTGTTCTCACATATGGAAACATCAGATTTGATCAACCACGAGTTTCAACCTTGAAACTGCCCTCTCAGTCAGTTGTGACTATTTGCTGTCAATTTACTTAATGAGAGGAAAAAATAATGAGGAATTTCAAGTTAAAGAGTGTTGTGGCCTTGTGATTTCTGTAGGAAATTTGGTACTTCCTGTTTCTGTTCCTTAATAAATAGTGTTATTACTTAATGTATAGTCTTACCTTCAATGATGAACATCTCATTTCATAGAGGGTGCTAGAGGGAAGTAAGGAAGTATGCAATTGCATTCATGCATTGAGCCTGTTTAAATTTGCTGATGAGTGGCGTGATTGATAACATATCCATCGACAAGAAAGAAAATATGTCCTAGAATTATTTTTTGGGGTTGTCGGATGCAAAATGTTGAGAACTAGACACACCTAGCAGTATAGAAGGATTGATTAGACTGAAATGTTGGAATTACTCATAAGAAAAGGACATTGACTGAACACACATCTACGTTGTACTTGTAGGTGTTCATTCTTTGTTCTCTTCTTCAGAACCTCCCTTTGCTTGCTTGCATCTTATTCCATCTTTTTCTGCATTCTTTCATTAGCCCATCATTTTTTCTTCTCTTTTCTTTTCACCTTTATTTCTTTTAATTTTTAAATCAGATACCTCCTTACATTCATTCTTCTTCATGATTCCAGTGCTTTCTTTTCTTTATCTTTTCTAATGTGATTTTGTCAACAATTCATGGTTTGATCAGGTAGATACAAAAGCTTGAATCCATATAATCAGAAATTAGACCATTACGAAGGAGCTAAAAGAGATGCTTTAGTTAAATCATACCCATTTGCTAGTGCAAATTGAACCGCCTCCACTTTTTCCTTCCTCATCATGTGCTATCAAACCTCAAAACCACTGTTTATTGTCTTTATTATTTTTCATGGGCAGTTGAGAATTTCATCAATGTCTTTGTGCAAGTTTTGCATGATTCACAGATGCTTATTTTTATTTTTTGATAAAAAAATCGAAGAATTACCAGGATTCAAATCCTTGTTTAATTCAATCTAAACAATAGTCTGGTCAAATACTTTGCCAATGCCCACCTTTTATGGGATTTCAATTAGGGTGCAAGGTATAAACCTTTAGTTCGAGGATTACAATGGGCTTAGATAGAACACTGGGCTTAAATCATTGACAACAAACTTTTGATGTGGTATAATATAATGTTGATTCTAATTTTTAAATATCTAATTTTCAAGTCCAAAGGTGTTCTAAAATATACATTATAGCTCGTATATATGTGTCTGTTTGTGCGTGCGTGGATTTGATTTAGACGCAGGGGTGTCAACGAGTCAAGCTTAGGACTTTTTACCATTTTACCTTTAATATTTAGTTTTTTACAATTATTTATATGTATAAGTAACCAAGTTGATCCACATTGAGCATTGTTGAGCCTTTTTTATAGAATCACATATATTTTTAAGTATATGAGTCAAGTTAAGCTCAAACTTGTAGAGACGAGCTCGAGCTAAATTCATATGAGCTCGGTTCAGTTCGAGTCGAACTCGAGCCTTCAGTTTTCTAGTTGACCTCGAGAGCCTGGAACTACTCAACTCGACTCATTAAACCCTTATATAGAACCTAAAATTGGGTTTATTTACTTTGTTTTGAAGTTGGCTCCATTTCCATATTGAGACTACATATAAAAATATAGTATTTCCTCCGTCCCATAAAAAGAGTCATCTTTCAAAATCATTTATTGTCCAGAAAAAAATTCCGGTTTCAAAAGTCAATGTCTTGTTTTATTAGTTAAAATAAAAATAAAAATTTTAATTTCATGAATAAGTTATGTATGGTTGAACGGATTTCAAAAGAAAAAAATAATGATATATAACCCAACAGTGGGGTTTCTTATGGAGCCATACTCACACAAAGTAGTAGTAATACGATACAAATTACTAGTGATTTGTATTGAGTTTGGCTCCATAAGAAACACAATATTGAGATCTATATCACTTCCTATTATATGTATCTTTACATTTATAAGTATGTAGTTGTATGTGCAAGGCACACCTTTGCTGGATTAATATTATCGTCAGATATGTAATGAGGAAATATAGCACACTTTATCCAAATTTTATGGAAATTTTGTTGTGACATACAAGTTCGTGGCTAATATTGTTGGATGCTTGGAGTTGTAGTTAGTGCATGTGACATTCTGTAACTTATGAATTTGTTGGGTAAATTAAAAAAACAAAAACTTATGAATTGGTTGGCAGAGGCTGGGTATGTATCTTCTAACATACCCACACCTTTATATCCCCCCCCCCCCCCCCAAACAACTACTTATCTGGTTTTTTTTTTAAATACCTAGGTGATTGTGAAGAGTGGGGATGACTGTAGGCAGGAGCACCTGGCTGTACAACTTATCTCCCACTTTTATGGTAGGTGCCCCTCACCCATGATAAATTCACATTGATATTTTTCCAGCGTTTTTATTATTTTCTGCATATATGTTATCATTCGACGTTCCTTATTTTTGCTTTTGCTTAGAAATGTTTCTACACTTCCATTGTGAATTCGCCAGAACAATGTGTTTGAGAAGACATTTTTATCATTCGGCATTCCTTATTTTTGCTTTTGCTTAGAAATGTTTCTACACCTCCATTTTGAATTCGCCAGAATAATGTGTTTGAGAAGACATTTCTTCCTATTACGATATTTAGCCATGATCTTGTGAAAATAAAATGTGGGTACACAATATTAAGCCTGTTTTCTTTTACAGGGTTTTGAACTCCCTGAGTAGGCACTTAATGTAAGTGATCTAGATATAGGCTCGTAATTCCATGAGTAATTATGTATAACCTTAATTTTGGCATATATATTTTTTCTTCCAATTCTTTTTTCAACCTTTCATATTTTTTTGGAAAATACATTCATATTATATGGTCATTTACAATAATGAATGGAGGCGAATGCTAGATTCATTGTAGATCTAGTATTATTGAGCAAAAGGGAACTGGGGTCACATTTTCTGCTCTTCAGCAATTTCGTTTCTGCGAAGTACTAATGATCATTGCATGAAGGTGTTTAAATTACCTGAACCTCTATGATCTTATGATTTCACGGAGACAATTGCTCTGATGTTCCATTGTTCCTTAGCTATTTGGTGTGTTCCATTTGTAATTACCCTGTGAACAAGTCTCCTTCCTTTTATATCAACTTTCTTGCGCTTATTTTTCCAATTGTTGATGTTGTTTTTCTTTAATGCTAGATATATTCCAGGAGGCTGGTCTCCCACTGTGGCTGCGTCCTTATGAAGTATTAGTTACTTCCTCTTATACAGCGCTTATTGAAACCATTCCAGACACGGTAATTACACTGCTTTACAGATAAAGTCATCCGCTTAAATAAAATGCTCATATGTAGGGAAACCATTTTCATCAGGCATCACTTCATTCAATCAAGAGTAGATTTCCCAATGTCTCAAGTTTGCGCGACTTCTTTGTTGCCAAGTATCAAGAAAACTCTGCCAGTTTTAAGCTTGCTCAGGTAAAAACCTTCTTAT
>JAUEKW010000013.1:441487-456873 GCA_032274785.1 Ajuga reptans
GATTATTGGACGGTTTAGTTTTATTATATGTAAAGATGATGATTGATTTTAACAAATTTGTCAAAATTTTCATATTAATTGTATTTGTGTTTGCAATTTATTTTTCTAAGCATATCTATTTCTTTCTCAAAAAACTTTTATATATAAAAAATAAATAAATTAATTAAAAAAAAAAGAGAAAACCCAAACCGTCTGGAACCGGCGGTTCCAAACCGGTTCCGAACCGTAACCGAAACCGTAATATATACGGTTCGGTTTCAGTTCCAGGGGTTGACGGTTTGGAACCGGAACCGGCGGTTCGAACCGTTTGGGCATGTCTAGTTACGTACCTCTATATTTTGGTTTGGTAAATTTCCTATGAAGTTCAGAAAAAGAGTGGAACATGATTGTGAAAAATATGAAGGTTTCACTTTCTCCGAAATTCACAAAAGCAAAATGAAAAGAATCCAAATCCTCAAAACACATGCATCAAATCTCATTTCAGGTGTTACATCCATAGCATTACCGAAAAATAAAAATTTGGGTGAGACCGTCTTACCGTGAAGGATCCCCCTTTATCCGATTCCTGACCCACACCCATGACTTGTTTGACTAAATAATCTGACTTATTAGTCTATAGAACTCGTTTGTCTGTCTTACATGAGACGGTCTCACAAGAGACTCCCTCGTAAAAATGAATTCGTTCTGAAAAACACTTAATAGGATTTAGGTATGCCTAGGTTATACCCTTTTTGTCCAGATTACACACAACACAATTTTATCTTCCACTACACCAATTACCAATAACAACCACTGAGAATGATTCTGCTATACCAGCCATGTCCCTCAAACACAGGTATTAATGAGGCCTTCAGAAGAAGCATTTTTCTTGCTAGTTAGAAACCACTGTGGACCATTCAACTTATGGAATAAGTTGTAACGACGTTCACACAGCACGATGTGAAACATATCGTAGAAAGATGAGTTTCAAGACATACATACCAACCGGTGGCACACCAGTCAACACATTGCACAACAAATGCTAGTAGCTCCTCTCCGGTAGAGCACAGCCCTACACCTGCTTCAGAGTTCAGACCAATCTGTAGAAGAAAAAAGAAAGGAAAAAAGAAAAAGAAAAAGGGAAGTTAACATATGGTGCAGGAAACTAACAATTATAATAAACCACGGTGAGGGATTTATTTTTCCAGTGTTCTGACAAAACAATCACAGCGAGCAATGCATGTGATTATAAACCCAAACAAAGTTTATACACAATTCCCAACAATGGTGCTGTTAGATTTCTTTCTCAATTTTACATTTATATCAAGTAATACCTGGTATAGAACTGTCAGCTGACAAAACAGTGGACTCTCGTCTTCAAAATGCTCCTTTGCCTCAAGTAAAGTACTGACTACTGAAACATCTGAGAATCTTTTGATTTCGGAGCGTAATGTTCTGCATTTTTTCAATGTGAATCTGTTTGTACGCAAAAACACAGCCTAGCCTGTAAAAGAAATAAATGAATGCAATGAGCTCCTCATATTAGAAACAAATACAAAAGTAGAACAAGGAAATCTTTAACATACCATGACAACGCATAATCGAGAATCTGGACTATTTAGTTGCACTATCAATGGCAGACGATAGTTTTTGAAATGGTGCATTTCTGTGGGCTACTCTTTGAGACTGCAAATAGCATGTGGACAGACCCAGTCATACAAGTACGCGATGGGGGGTGGCCAGAGGGGGACTCACTTTATATAGTATGGGGCTGGAAGAACCCTCTTCAAATTTGGAAATTTTCTTCACTATTGACACAATATTCGGCCACACTCATAGCAGACAAAAGATGCACGCAACTCCATAAGAGTACCTGCCTGAAGACGATACTTTTGTCCCAGAGCTCTCTCTAATCCAAGAAGACCCTGTGCTACTCCAACTATTTGGGAAACAATCTACCTGAAAATAGAGAAGAAACCTTTGTTCAACAGGCACGTTCAGGTGGTACAGCCAGTGAATAATGAACAGATGAAACGAGTGGAGGCCTGCCTAACAAAATTTCCAATTCAAAGTCTTCACCAGGAAGATAGAAGAACCTTCTCCCATATATTCCCTTCAATGTTATTTTGGCCTTCTTGCTCATAAGATCCACCCTCACTCATACACCCAAAAGTGCGTAACACAAGGACTTCGCATTTTTTAGGCTTTTCAATTAAAACAATACATTGGCACCTATATTCGCATTTGTTCACCCTATGAAAACAATATATCCGTGTTTTTTCAAACATTAAACCTGTTTAACTAGCACACAGCTGCCAAATTATGAGCAGATATCTGTAAGAAATCACAACCGAAATTAACCCATTCGAAAGAGGGGGTTTATGGACAAAGAATTCATACATATGACGCTGGCATCAATAGCGACTTTGCAGCCTAGATATCTCTCAAGTTACACTCCTTTATCCATTCGATGCACTTCACTTCAATAGCCTTTATAAACCCGAGAAAATTTGCAAAATACAATTGCTGAGGATATGTATTAGTTAAACTATTTAGAATGAAATATGGAAGAAATAGATAGCTTTACTCCCATCTGAATTGCAAAAAAAATAAATTATTAGTTGGAGACGGGAGGGGGGAGTGAAATGCCTTGCTTCAACCGACATTATGGTTTCGGAACTTCTGCAGATAAAAATGTTAGGAGAAGAAAGGCAGACATTTTAACTCAGGGGAAACGGGAAAGACTTCTGCAGATAAAAATACTAGGAGAAGAAGGGAAAAGGTTCTAATTGAGCAGAAGATGGGAGAGAGAGTGCAACACCAAAAATTACTAAGTAGATAGCAAAATTTAGGTCATAATTACAGATAGAAAGAATTAAAGGGCACCAGAAAAAAACATGAAACATGCCAAAATAAAACTCTATCTTCACATTTTTGTTCTGCAAATTTCCAGCAACGTGAAATTTCAAGAAGCAAATTAAGGAAACATATTGGCATATAATGAAAAGCGGACACATACGCAAATATTCAAATAAAAATATTTGTTCTAGTCAGGAGTAGCCACATGGATCGCCATGCCTTAATTCCTTGACATTTGGCAATTAAGGACTTATTGTTCGAAATTTGGCAAGGAGGATAGTGCGTACCTTCTCTTCCATCAGAGACCAACAAAATAAACAGCACTCTGTCAGTACTGATCATACTCCCAGAACTCCAGTGGCACATGCAACACCTTCTATTCGAAATAAAAAAAATGCTCATTGTAGGAGTTTAATAGCACAGAAAATCTTACTAAGTATGCATCCGAAAACGATGTAAAAAATATGACAGCAATGCATGTTATGTAAAACTGGTGCACACTTTGAAATTTATTTTACCTTCATACGGGTTGCAATGTCTTTTAATGTCAATTGCAAGACCGTCCTTGTGCATTTCATCTAAGAGTTTCATGTATTCTTCCATATGACCCTGCTGCAAAAGACTACTGAGAAATGCAGAATATGTTCCGACAGAAGGAGCAATCCCTTCCTTCATCATTCTCCCCATAAGTTTAAGGGCTTCCTTGGTGCTATCATTCTTACAACATCCATCAATCAAAGTATTATAAGTGATGAGGTTCGGAACTAATCCTTTGGAGCGAAGTCTATGGAAAAGCCTCATCCCACGGTGAAGGTTTCCAGATTTACATAAGCCGTTTATAAGAGCATTATAAGTCACTATATTTGGAGAAAGACCCTTCCCCAGCATTTCGTCCCGTAAGAGAAAAGCTTCATCAATGGCGCCAGAAATGGAGGCACCATGTATAAGGGCAGAGTATGTAAACTCATCTGGCATAAATCCTCTTTGGGAAAGATCATTCATAATTTTTCTTGCATCATTAATCTTTCCGCAATTGCAAAACCCAGCTATAACTACATTATATAGAATGTGGTTGGGAATGATATACCTTTGAGAACTTTCATCAAGGGAATTCGCAAGTTGCTGTGTTTCTATCCGAGTATTTTTGAAGTCAAAAGATTTGTAGAACTGTTTAAGGTTTGGAACCACATCCAAATCTACCATTTTCTGCAGTAACATATGTGCCTCATCAGTCCGATCAAGCTTGGTTAATCCACTGATGATTGAGCTACATATATACACATTTGGGGCAATCCCTTTCCGGCTCATCTCAAAATATGCATCAAAAGCTTTCTTCAGGTTTCCTTCTTTCAACCAACCGCTAATAAGGGCTCCATAGGTGATTATATTAGGGCTTAGTCCTTTTGCATAAACCTCGGAAATGACATCTGGAATTCTATTAGATTTTTTTGCTTGAAACAGTCCACTAATAAGCGAATTATACATTTCAATGGAAGGAGGAACCCCCTCACCTTCCACAATTTCTTTAATTCGAAAAGCTCTTTCAACATCACCAGCTCTACAATAGCCATCAATCAGGGTTCTTTTAGTCACATCATCTGGTGAGCAACTCAATTCCATCATCTTGTCAAGAACTTGCTCTGCTTCAATCATCTTTCCCATTTTACACAAACCATTGAGCATTGTGTTGAATAGAATAGTACTTATGTAGCCTCTAGCAAGAATATGCTTCCATAACGTCAAAGCCTCATTATTCTTTCCCTTTTCAAAAAGACCATGGAGAAGTGTACTAAACCCAACCTCATTAGGAACAAAACCTCTCTTGAGCATTATCCGCCAAAGGCTCAAAGCATCATCTATATCACCATGCTGACATAAACCTTTTAAAAGAGTATTATAGCTTATATTGGTTGGGTATACACTATCACCAGTCATTTGATGACAAAGCTTAAGAGCATTGTCGATCATTCCTCTTTTGCAATATCCATCCAATAATGTATTGTAGCTATAACTATCAGGCCTAAAGTTCCCTTTGACCATATCCGCTAATACTTGTTCTGCTTCAGAAAATTTCCCAAGTTTGCAATACCCATTAATCAAAGAATTGAAAATGAACATATTTAGCCCCAAACCTAAGCTCAGCATCTCATTCTTGATTCTCAGAGCATCATCCATTCTTCCATTACGACAATACCCATCAAGTAATACTCCATACACCTTCTCATCCAAAATTAAACTGTTTCCTTTCTCTTCCTTCATCCCTCTAAATACTCTATCTGCTTGGTCCAGCTTCCTAGTTTTGCAATAGCCCTTAATCAACAATGTATAAGTTACTACATTTCTGGGAATTTCTCGTTGACTCATCAACTCCAACACTTTTTCAACCCCCTCTATATTCCCCTCCTCCACATACCCATTAATCAAACTATTGTATCCCACAACATTCAGTTCCAATCCAATTTTCTCCAACCCTTTCACAAACTCCACTGCTTTAGCAACCCTACCATCTTTACAATACGCATCCACGACTATGGCACAAGTATACACGTCGGGAGCAACCCCAGCTCTGATAATTTGATCATAAACACAGGTAACTGCATGAAAATTCTTATTTCTCACTAAACAACTCAACAAAGCATTACACGATCGCAAGCTTGGCAAGCGACCACATTTAGGCATATTATCAAACACGTACAAGGCATTCTTCACCAACCCCCTTTCCACGTAGGCTTTCAACACCATGTCAAAGACAGCCGCAGAAAACTTGAATTCCTTAAATGTCGTAACCAGTTCATGATAAACCAAAGGAACTGGAAGGCTGAGGCTTTCTGAGAGCTCTACAAGGCGACGTAAATGCAAACGCGTTTCATCGAACATTCGGGCATTGGACAAGATATGAATGAGCTTGATGTGTGATTTGAAGTGGGGCCTGAAGTGATTCTGCTTGGTGGCAAGGTTGAAGAAGTGAAGGGCAGAGGGAGGATGAAGCTTGAGATTTTTTAGGACGGCGTCGACAAGGTGGTCGGAGAAAGTGAAGTGGAGGCTTTTGATGGCGTCGAAACGGCGGAGGATTAGCAGCCGACTAATTTGGGCGGCGAGATTTACCATCGTCTTCTTCTCGAGTTCGCCTGAGAGTGAGAGTGAGAGTGAGAGTGAGGAGCATACACACTATTTGACCGTTAACTACTGAGGCGGTCAGCTGATACAGTTAGCAACACCACATATGGGAGGAGAGAGACGTTTTTAGATTTTCAATTTACAAGGAAAAAGAAAAGAAAAATTAGCTGTTAGAACTTAGAAGAAAAAACACAATTAGGGTGTGTTTGCTATGGAATGTGCCAACCATTTTTAGTTGGCCCAGTCCAATACGTATTTGATTTCGAAAAAGTTGGGCTAACCTCCCCAACCACTATCTCTCTTCTCAATCAATATCATCTTGCACACATCAAATCATCACAATCACTCATTTTCTCTTTCCTCAACCAACAACCTCTTACACACATCAAATCACATATTTCATTTATATTATTAATCAACCCTCCAACCACTCCCCCAACTAATATAACAAACACACCTTTTTATTTCTCCAACCACTTCCAACTATTTAAACACCACAGCCAACAATACCCCAGCCACTCCCAGCCCATAGCAAACACATCCTTAGTGTTTCTCTCAAAAGTAATTTATACGAGCAATTTAGACCTTTATTATATTGTGTGCATTTATGAAATACTACTTTGGATACCTTATATAAAGATATCTCTTGTAGAATAAGAGAATATATTTTTATGTATTTTTTCTCTATCACGTAGGGTTTTGTTCTTCGAATAGCGGTTGTCGTCTCCTAACCTAGGGTTAGACTTTCTTCACGTTCTAGACGTGTCTTCATCCACTTTGTTATGATTTGCATTGTTTGGTATCTATTTTCCATTGCGTTATTCGTTTGTGTTTTTCTATCCTTCATCTGGTCTCTTGGAGTTTTGTTTGTTATGTTTGGACATATCTTGGTTCTAGGGTTTATATATCTATATAGTGTTTTGTGATTTCAATTCTGGTGCAGGAAATTCGGTGTCGTATTAACAGCAGCTACGATCGAAACTCTTCACATGGCAACATGTCGAAACAGTGTGATGGGAGAAGAGGAAGAAGATGAACCTATCCGACTTGTGATAAATACGGGCACGGATGAGAAAGAGCAGTCTTTGTGTTTGGTAGGAAGCTTGTGGACACAAAAACCATTCAATAAGTATGGCTTACTTGTAACAATGCGCAAGGCTTGGAAAGTGGGGAATGGAATGATGGCATGCGACATCTCATCCAATCTATTCTTCTTTCAGTTTAGCAATTGGAAGGACTTGGACAATGTATTGGCCATGGAACCATGGCATTTTGAAAACAAAATATTTGTTTTGAAGAGGCTTGAATCTGGGATTAGCCCCTCTTCGGTTAAACTGGATACACAATTGATATGGGTTCGCATATATGATATGCCTATTCAGGCTCGAAACTTGAATACTCTGGAAGCGATAGGTGCTCGGTTGGGGGGATTGGTGGAAGTTGACAAATCCACACTGCCAGAAGTATTCCGAAGTATGCGGATTAGAGTGAATTTGGATCTGACAAAACCATTGTAGAAAGGGACGCGACTTGTAGTCGATGATAAGATAATTTGGACTCCATTCAAATATGAGGGTATTGCTACATTTTCCTATGTGTGTGGGCATTGCGGTAATGTGATGCGGGATTGCGAGATGATTGAGAATCGCGATGAATCGTGTCCTTACGGGGTGAGAAGCTGCCGTTTGGAGAATGGTTGAGTGCATCACCAATGAAAATAGTTAAGATTGTTGTGGAACAAAAGACCGAATTGGAACGTACGGGCCAAAAGAGAATTGTTTTGAGCCTTTCGAGAGAGCAAAATATGATATTGATATAGAAGGCGTTGATAAGGAGGGGAATTAAAGGAGAGAGAAAAACCGAAGGCATACAGGAGATGGTCAGAGAATTTCACAAGGTGAGTGTGGAAGGTGAACATCATTATGAGAACAAGATACGTGCAGATAAACTAATGCCCTCCAAACTACCCACACATGCAAGCTGCTCTCTGATGCCCCCATGCACATTCCCCCTCTACCCATACAATGCCGCAGCTACTAAAAACAAATCCACAACTGATCCCATACCCTCCATAACCAAAATTCCATAAACCTTGCTTAACCCATAAACTCACATCCCCGGTGTAAAAAAAAACCAACCACTACAACCTCACTTTCCCAAACTCTCAAAAAGTGCCTCATTTTTCAGAAAATATGTTAAAAACCCCAGATCTACAAGCTAGCCTCACGCGAACAATTATCCACAACACATATAATCTCACATATCTAGCCACATTGACCAAATTATATACACACCCACTATCTACCACCTATTCTAGCAGCCACTCATCACCCTTAAGCCCAACCCAAGACCAATATGATGATAACAAGACTGTGCAACAGGCTAATCAACTCATACCACGGAAAGTGAAGATAATCCGGAGCATGCCTCAACCCACGAATATATCCAATGTAGAAGTTTGTAAGGAGAATTTGAAGCGTAAGAATAACCTTCTCCTGAGTCATACAAATAAAAAGAGCAAGGTTGTCGATGAAATTGATTACAACACACTTACTCCAACGGCGGGCACTGATACTCAGCTCTGCCAATCACAATGATCGTCTTTAGCTGGAACTGTTGCGGGCTTGGGAATTGGGCAATAGTTCGAGCTCTTAAGAAGTTCCTAACTGACGAGGCTCCATATATATTTTTTTCTTGATGGAGACGAAGTCTTTTGTGACACAATTCAGCAATTAAAAACTCGATTGGTCAGGTTTTGTAGCTGTTTTGTAGTTGTTTTGTAGTTGATTGTCAAGGACAAGGAAGAACGCGTAGTGGCGGTCTCTGTATACTTTGGCGAGATGACACTGTTGTTTTAATTAACTCATTCAGCTCGAACCATATAACTTGCTCAGTTCAGGATGTTTTGGGAAGAGAATGGATATTAACAGGTGTGTATGGATGGACAGAACAAGGAAATAACTGGAGAACATGGGATTTGACGCGGAGTACCAATCCAGGTTGAGATAGACCGTTGATGTGTGTTGGCGACTTTAACAAGATAATGTGGTCAACAGAAAAGTCGGGAGGGAATTTTCGTGCAAATGTATCTATGTGTCAGTTCCGCGATGTGGTGGAAGAGTGTGACCTACAAGATACTGGATATCATGGGGGTCATCGCTACACCTGGACTAACCAGCAAAACGAGGCGAATAACATTGAAGAGCGGCTGGATCATGCACTAGTAACCTATCAGTGGAAAACTCTATTTCCACATATTTGGGTAGCACACTTAAACAAGCATAAATATGATCATCATACGGTCTTGGTACACTTTGATAGACGTCCCCTAAAAGCACCATGGGCGGTACAAAATAAACGGAGGAGGCCGAAGGTATTTCGTTTTGAGAATGTTTGGCTACACCCCTAGGAGTGTGAGAAAATGGTGAAATTGGCGTAGAATAAATGTGAGCCAAATTCTCAGTATACTGATTGTGCAAGGATATGCGGAGAAACACTTAATACATGGGGTGTGAAGGAATTCAGCGATGTTAGGAAAAGGGTAAAGGAGAAGGCAGAGAAACTTGGCCGTTTATAGGTGGAAGTTCAGTTGAGAGCTGGGATTGAGGAGTGTCAAAGAGTTGAAGGGGAGCATGATGAATTACTTATACTTGAGGAAATTAGTTGGGCTCAGAGCTCTCAGGTACAATGGATCTGAGAAGGAGATATGAATACCACATTCTTCCATAATAAGGATAATCAGCATCAAAAGAGAAACTAAATCGAAAGATTACGTGATGAGGGAGGTCGGTGGTATGATGAGGAAAGTGAGATTTAGAATGTATTGGTTCATTATTATAGGGACCTGTTTTGATCTGTGCCACCTGAAGAAGTCACTCGTGTCCTGGGCGATGTTAATACGCAGGTCACATTGGATGTGAATGCATTGCTAACAAGTCCATACACTGAATATGAGATATATACGACCCTGAAGCAGAAAGCTCCGGGACCTAACGGTTTGTCTCCTATCTTTTACCAACTATTTTGGCATATTGTTTCTCTTGATGTTATTAAAATTTCATTAGAGGTTCTTAATAATGGGCGGGATCCTACCACTTTAAATCTTACTCACATTGTGATGATTCATAAAGTTAAGTCACCTGAGTCCCTAAAGGAATATCGTCCAATTAGTCTTTGCAATGTTAGTTTCCGTATTATTACTAAAGCCACTGCAAATTGTTTGAAACTGGTTCTACCTTGTGTTATTTCCCAATCCCAAAGTGCTTTTGTGCTCAGTAGGTTAATTACAGATAATGTTATGGTGGCATTTGAAGTCTTCCACTCTATGAAAAAAAAACAGGCAGGGAGGGGTATGTAGCGCTTAAGTTAGAAACATGTAAAGCATATGATAGAGTGGAATGAGAATTTTTTAGGGAGATTATGCTAAAATTAGGTTTTGCAGATATTGTTGTTTGCCTAATTATGAGATGTATTACATCTGTATCCTATTCTATCATGCTAAATGGTTTCCCTACTGATATTTTTATTCCTGAACGAGAAACCTGTCAAGGCGACCCCTTGTCTCTATATTTATTCTTATTATGTGTAGAAGGCTTCACAACATTAATCCAAGAGGCGGAAACTAGACAGGCTTTACATGGGTTTAAAGTAGCAAGGGAGGCACCGGTGATATCCCACCTATTTTTCGCTGACGACAATATCTTGTTTCTCAAAGCTACAGCTGAAGAGACGGATACAATAGCTAAAGTTCTTAAAGTGTATGAGTCGGCATCGGACCATAAGAATAATCTTGATAAATTGGAGCTAACGGCGAGTGCAAATGTGGATGGTGCTAGGAAGGATGAGATGTGTAGAAGGTTGGGAGTTAAACAGGTTAGTAAGCATGACAAATATTTAGGTCTACCAACAATGATTGGTCGATCTAAGATGGCGGTCTTTGCTAGCATAGTAGAAAGAACGGTATCTAAAATGGAAGGATGTAAAGAACGTAGTCTATCAAAGGGTGGGAAGGAGGTGTTATTAAAGGCCGTAATCCAGGCGATACCAACTTATTCTATGCATTGTTTCTTATTTTCGAAGGGGGTTTGCCAAGAGATAGAGCGAGCGATAATACGATTCTGGTGGGGGTATGAGTCGGGCAGTAGGAAGACGTACTAGGTCTCTTGGAAGGTGATGCCTCGGTATAAGGCGAATGGTGGGTTAGGTTTTTAGGAGTTGCATTGGTTTAATGTTGCTATGATGGCAAAACAGGTTTGCCGACTCTGACAAAGCCCGATATCATTGACAATACAGATTTTTAAAGCTAAATACTTCCCACACGGTAATTTTGATATCGCTAGGTTAGGAACGCAGTCTAGTTACTTATGGAGAAGTTTATGTGCGACGAGACCACTAGTGGATGCGAGATCGGCTTGGGGGTCGGAAATGGTGTAACAATCCCAATTCGGGAGGGAAGATGGATAGTGCTAGTGCAACGAGAGAGTAGCTTCGAGTTGCAGATCTTATTGACAGTGATACAAGGCAATGGAGAGCTGGTCTTGTGCGTGAATTATTCTTGCAAGAAGATGTTGAGTCAATACTCAGAATGACGCTGAGTTTTAGATTACCCCCAGATAAACGGATTTGGAATCACACGAAAGATGGACCCTTTTCAGTGCACTCGACATACAAGTTGGTTGTACATCGTTTTTCGAATCTACAAGATGAAACAACATCTTCTAGCAATCCCAACCCCATATGGAAGAAATTATGGGGTACATGTTTGATCCCAAAGATCAAACATTTCCTCTGGCGCGCAGTGACAAATTCTCTACCAACGAAAGAAAATCTTGTGCGAAGGGGTAATGTGATGGATCACGTCTACTTGTTATGTGGAGATGACTATGAGACAGTTGTACACGTGGTTTTACGATGCCCGACTTTTAAGGAGGTTTGGATTTGTAGCCCTGTTCGAATAGAGAGAAGTACACTAGATACCCCCATCTGGTAAGCAATTTATATGGTAGCATTTTGATACTTTGCGTTCCACTACATTTTTTTTCTTCGGAGTAATTTTATGGCAATGCTGGAATGCGCAGAATAGATTCATGTTTGAGGAAGTTCCAATTGATGCCAACTACATATTGGAGAAAGCACAACAATCATTTGAAGAGGTAATGGAGGGTGAGAAGGTGAGGGGAGAAAGTAGAGTGACAAGGCAGACTGCTGCTACTGTTGATACATGGAAGCCTTCGGGGACTGGCACATATTGTCTGAATACAGATGTGGGGTGTTTACTCGGATAGGACAATAGGGCTCGGGTTTGTTGTAAGAAACAGTATGGGAGAGGTGATGCTAGCAGGCGCTAAACGAGTGGTTGTTGAAGGGAGTAGCAGCTTTTGGAAGGAGTGGCTTTATCTTTTGCGATGCGGGCTACAATTGAGAGCAGAATAACGAGCTTCGAAGTTCAAAGTGATAGAAAAACTCTGATAGAATGGCTAAATGGGAAGACAATAACAGAAACAGATGGTGAACTCGTGGTGGGAGATATTATGGCGATGGCTCGGGCTATACATGTTTTAAATTTTACTTATATCTCTTGTTCGACAAACAAAGTGGCTTACTACTTAGCACACTTTGCATCTACGTGTATTTCTAAATTTATTTGGATCGAGGAGGTTCTCTCTGAGGCCATTGCTTTAGTTGAAACTGATGTATCTTCAATTTTGTAGGTAATAAAATTCATCTTTGCGTAAAAAAAGGGATACAATATAATGCGCTTCTCTTTTAATGTTTCCTCTTTTGCTTTCCGTACAACATATGACTAGCACAAGCTCTCCAATTTCTTGTCAAACAGAAAATGTGATCTACAATTGTGAATGGGCTTATTGGGTATGCCTATTGTTAGGATTGTCCAATAAAGTCCCACATCAAATTAAAGGGGAGGGTTGTTAGAATTGTCAAATAAAGTTCCACATCGAAAATACAAGAAAATGATCATAAACGAATAAGGAAAGATGGATCTCTATTGGTATGAGGCCTTTTGGGAGGAATCCCAAAAATAAAATCGTGCGGGCTTGGCCCAAAGCAGACAATATCATACCAATACGGAGATCAACCCCCCTATCAGGGTCCAACAAGTGGTATCAGAGTCATGGTCCCAAACAAAGTAGATGTGGCGGAGATCCTCAGAGTGCCAAACAAAGTTGCGGTGGAGCCTCAAGAAGACGACATGTCCAGCTCTACGGACCATGAGCAAACAAATCAGCGGCGGAGCCTCAAAGAGATGGCATGTTGGGCTGTATGGTCCAGGTGAAGTGCACCTAGGTAGGCAGGCTCTCCAGCGACGGTAAACTATGGACTTCACCTAAGGTGTGTGCTCCGGATGCGGTGGGGATGACTAGTCAACAAAGCGGTGGTGGAGCCTCAAGAAGACGACGTGTCCGACTCTACGGACTAGGTGAGGTGCACATGTTCGGCTCTACGGACCATGTGAGGTGACCTGCGTAGGCAGGCTCTTCAGCGACGGTAAATCATGGACTCCATGTAAGGCGTGTGCCCTAGATGCAGTGAGGATGGCTAGTCGACTAGATGGAGCGGGCTCACAAGCAATTATACACCATAGATTTTACATAAGACGTGTGGTGTCACAGTGAAGAGGGAGATGGTGATTGTCATTTAAGGGGAGGTTCGGTGGTCCTTTATTTGAAGGGGATGATTGTTGGAATTGTCCAATAAAGTCCCACATTGATAATACAAGGGTAGGATCATGGGCATATAAGGAATGATGAATCTTCATTAGTATAAGACCTTTTGGGAGGAAGCCCAAAAATAAAATTGTGCGGGCTTTGCCCAAAGCAGACAATATCATACCAATGCGGAGATTAGGGGCCCATCAGGGCCCAACACATACCTATGTCTCTTGAAGTAATTTGGGTTGGAATTTTTGTCGATACTACCCCCTATGGTTGCCTATGGTTGGAAAATAAATAATACTTCATCCGTCCCATAAAAAGAGTCATGTTTGATGGATGTATAACTTTTTATCTTTGGTCAACTTAGTCAATGTACAACCCTTTACAAGTGGATGATTGTAAGCTTTACCCTTGAAAATTTATTAAACTTATCAATATCCTATTGGTATCAAAGTATTAACATGATTATATAAGGGCACCAAAGTAATTTCTATGCATAACTAACTTTGACTTTTCAAACATGACTTTTATATGGGATAAGAAATAGTTTTGATACATGACTCTTTTTATGGGACGGAGGGAGTATCACATAATAGTGTTTGGACTAACTTAAGGGTGGTGTGGAGCTGCCGACCTCCTTCCAGAAAAGGGAAAAAAACAAGAAATTTTTCCAAAAAGGAAATGAAAAAGAAAGGGGAGCATAAAAGGAGGTGGTCCACGATACAAAGTTTAATTAAAAATTCAGCCTAAATGAATAATAAAACATATAAAAGGAGGAGTGAGTCTTGTGTGTAGCAGTTACAGAGAGAATTTTTATTTCCTGAATAAGGTTAGAATTTGGATATGGGTACTGGGTCATTGATTTAGTTATGAGTTAGACTCGCCACACGGAATGAGATTTAAGTGGTTGTCACATAAAAATTTGAGTTGGAAACATACTGATGGGCGAGGTGATGTGTTGATGATCTTTTACGGAAAAGTTTAGATTACGATGCCCTTTCACAATTAATATTTCCAAGTAAAAGTTCGAATTAATATCAAGCTGCTTCCAGTTGAAGAAAAATTCTAGTAAGGTGAGCGAGTATCTTGGTTGATTGTAAAGTTTTAACAAAATTATAAATTATGTATAAACTTTATTTCCATAGATAGTTTTTTCTAGTATGAGATTGGACAACAAGTTGAGACTTGTCTACCTGTTGTACCAAAATTTGAGGTAGGAACTATGTCTACTAATCGAATTTATTAAAATTTCCACAAGTGAAAGACAGTAGAGAGGATGCACAAAGATTACCCGCCTCAGCACCACTATAAATTTATTGCGTGATATTTTACATTACATTCATCAAGAACAAAAGTATCACATTAACTGTTTACATTGTATTGTTCTGAATTAAGTTTTTATCCACTACATGAACCTTAGATTTTTAACATATAAGTTTCAAATTAACAGCTAATTGTAAGCTTAGTGTTGAGCATAAACGTTTACTGCAAGATCTATTATAAGTCTTTCTTATTGACAACAAGTAGCCCCTATCTTTTGAAGGCAATGTTGAAAGTGTTAGTGGTTTATTTAAACATTCCCTAAGAAAATCTCTACCACTTGAGACAAACAACTATACAATTGGTATGAATGATGTCAAGCTTCCTTTATTGTTTTATATATTGTCAATTGTATAGTAACTTATTGTTGGATAATTATGAATAATTAAAGTGTGGTTGAGACACTTTAATGATTTAATTAAGTGGTCGGAAGTTTAA
>JAUEKW010000013.1:482841-495524 GCA_032274785.1 Ajuga reptans
TCAACAGCCCTCAGCTACTTTTCCTCAGCAGGTTTGCCTCAACCAACAGTGCCTCAGCACCCTTCAGTCCCAACCAAACACAGCCTTATATTTTTCACAGACACGAGTCAACAGTGATCCACTTATTGACTCGTTTCTAAACACGGGTCAAACAGTGATCCACTTATTGACTCGGTTCTAAACACGGGTCAAACAATGATCCACTAATTGACCCGTTTCTTGATATTTTATACTCAGATTAAGGTATAACAAATATAGCAGATTTCATACCATCTTGAGAGACATAATAAGTGAGACCATTTGCACTTCTCTTATTTAATGTCTTAATTAGTCTTGATTTTGGTATTTATTTATTGAGTGACTCTTGCGCGTGGCAATCATACGGTGTGATAGCGTGTGACGGAATACACTTTTACAGGAAAAAGTGATACTTTTGCCAAAAACGGTGATACGTTAAAAATACTGATACTTTTGCAAATAAAGATGATACTTTCTGTACAAAAAGTGATATATTTTTTGTCTAAAAAAATGATATTTTTATTTAATAACAGTAATACTTTTACTACAAAAAAGTGATATTTTTTTCAGTCACACGGCCGTCACACCGTGTGACGGTCTGAAGCAAGTTTTTGTCTTATTTATTAATACACATGGTACTATAATAATTATATCCAGTTACTTGTTTTAGGATTGGCACAAAAATTATGAAGCGAAGCCAACTAATTCTATTAACCTTATTTATTTGTTTTTCACAATAACTTTCTTTACGAAATACGTGTGAGAAATGGATATGAGTAATTTAATTTTCACGGTTAAATTAACTTAAAAAAAGAAGTTAATACTTCAGTCTTTCATTTAAATAAATAAATAAATATATATATATATATATGTGTGTGATAAAAAATAACTAAATTACACAAAAAATAAAAAGTAAACATCAAGTCATTCCAGCCATCTTGGAAATTCAAGTCATTTCAGTACCATTTCAGCCGTTCCGGACCGAAACGAGCAAGAAGTTGGTCGAAACAAAATGACTCCTAACAAATTTCGTTTTCATAATCAGAATGAAACGTTACCGCCATTCCGGCCGGAGCGCAACGAAATCAATAACTATAAACACAACACAAAATACATTGACTAATTAATAAACATCATTTTCACACACTCAATAAATAAAAGTAAGAATTTTCAAGTCCATAATTGAAAGGGTTAGTTAATACTTAATACCAATAAATGCCACCACATTTGTTCAGTCACATGTTACTCTAAGTTCTATATAGGCAACATTACATAGGTATAGGCAAAGGAAGCTGTAAAAACTTGGTAAGACTTAATTCAATTATTTATTTATTTCATGTAAATATTTCCCCCTCCTAAAACGATAGTCATAATTTATTTTACACAACGATTAAAAGACCATCTTTAATGTTATTGGAAAAATAATTATATAAGGAATTAAAGCTATTATAAGTTGGGACATATTATACTATTTTACACACAAGTACTTATACTAAGGCTGTGTTTGCTTGGGTTTGAGCCCAAACCCGTTGAGGGGGCTCAAACCCCAGTATGTGTTTGTCTTTAATAGTTGATGGAGACTTAACACACTAATTTTTACATTCCTCAGCTACTTTTCTCAGCAACTTTACTTCAGTCAACAGTGCAACAGCATGCTTCAGTCCCAACCAAACACAGCCTAACTATTTATATAAGTATAGTGACTATAATTTTGGACACACGAAAAATGAATATCGGACTATTTTTTTGGAACGGAGGGAGTAACCACTTTTCTTTTGTGAAAAATAAGCTAGTAATAAATATTGTTCTCCTTAAAAGGCTAAACAATGATGAAGCCCTTGTGCCTTTGTCCTTGTTTTTTGGTTTGAATTTTTGTGTAAGGAGAGAGGGGGGGACCCCTTTTGGCCATAAAGGAAATGTCAATTGGCTGTAAAAGAAACTTCAAAACAACTTGTCATTCTAACTATATAATAATTCTTTGTTGCTTTTTGATGACACTCATCAAGTTCTTCATTTTGATTATTTTATATATATATATATATATATATATATATATATATATAAAATATGTTGTGTATTTAGAGTGAGCACGTTGTGAACACTTGTTTATGTGGTACTGATGTAGTATATTTTGAAGAATTGTCACATGAGATCGCATTATATCAATAGTATACGACTTTTCCACTTATTTGCTGATTTTACCTATTCAATCACATGTAACTTTTTTGTAAAACTGTTTTTTTTTCAAATTTTACTTAGATTAATAAAATAAGACATTGGCTTTGATATATGATTTTTATTTTGGAACAATAGTTTTTTTTAAAAATATGACTTTTATTTTGTAACAGTGTGAGTATATTATTTTGCTTACTATTCACTCCAAAAGATTGTCCCCTAAGTCCTTTCAATTGTGAGCTTTTTTATTTTTAGGGATAAGGTGCAAATAAACACTTTAACTATACTGACAGGTGCAGATAAGCACCTCAACTATTTTTGTGTCCAATCAAACACTTATTCTCTTAAATTTGGACAAACATGCACTTTGAGTTTTTGATTTGGAGCAAATAAACATTTCTTTTAATTTAACCACTATTGCCGCTTCTTCTGATTTCTGATAAATAAGTAGAAAATAAAAATAGTGATCTAGCAGCAAGAATTAGAAAGTATGTGCGTCCCAGTAATAGTCTCCGGCTCAACAAATTCACTTTTCCATAGCGGAACGGCGCCACATTGGCTTTTATTGACGAGAAACAATGTTAATTCTTGGCCAAATCTACTAATTCTGGATGATGGTAGTAATTAAATTAACAGAAGTATGTATTTGCTCCATATCCAAAAGTTAAAGTGTTTATTTGTCCGATTTTGAAAGAATAAGTGTGTAATTCAACACAAAAATAATTGAGGTGCTTATTTGTGCTTAAGATATAGTTCGAGGGTGTATTTGCACCCTATCCCTTGATTTTTTGTAGTTTATCTGCAAAGAATTTATAGATGTTGATACATAGAACAGAGAGATATGCTGAACTCATCATAAACTTGACTACTCGATTAGGGTTATCACCCCCATCGAGTTGGATATTGTAGATATGGCTGGCCCGATAGGCCAGTCCATCCCGTCCGATATTTTAAACGGACTGGACCAAAGAAATTTCAGTCCGTTCAACATTTTACACGGACTGAATCATAGAAATCTTAGTCTGAAATACCTTGAACCAACATGCCCGACCTCATGGGACAATTGTCCGACATACCAACTCGACAAATCTTAGCCTATTTTAAGGTGATAAACTACGCCGGGCTCACCAATTCCCAGTCCAACCCGTTCATTTTAGATGGACTGGCACAATAGGAATCTCATGCCCGACATTTTAGATGGATTGGACCATAGAAATCTTACTCTGAAGTACCTCGGTCGCATCATGCCCGACTTTATGGGCCAATGGTCCGACAGACATGCTCTCGAGAAATCTTAGTGTATTTTAAGGCGATAACCTACGCCGAGCCGAGCTCACCAATTCCCAGTACAACGAAATTTCGAACCCGCCCAACCTAAACAACTTATGCCATTGGTACGGTAAACTCTGGCCAAGTCAAGTAGCCTGAATTACCACCTCTCGACTCGTTTAACTTCGAGTTAAAAAAAAAAGGACGCCATCACAATTCCACTCTAAAGATATGACTGTACTTGATGGGTGTGATCCAGTGCATGTGTAACTCTGAAAATCAGATGTAATAATTTTCAACAATAATGAATCAAATAATTCTGAAATTTACCCCTACCCCTATAGCTTCATAAATTAGTTGCAGAACTCTCATGGCTCTACAATCTACATTGATGATGGTGTTGTGGTCCCCACTCCCATAGAGGACAATCAGAGAAAACAAAAATATTTTAACATCAATTCTCAGTATGGTTATTGTAGTAGTTGTGGAAAATAATTTGTTGATTATAGGGGTGTTTTCCTTTGTTTTTGCTTTTAGAAAAGTGATTAAATTAGAGATAGTGGGAAAAATCACTTATAAGTAAAAGTAGATAGTGTTTGAGATAAAATTGCTTTTGGCTAAAAAAAGTAACTAAAAACTGTAAAAGCAAGTAAAAACTGCTTACAACTTTTGACCAAAAGCTATTTTTTTTTTTAAGCAGAAGCAGTTTTCTAAAATACCTAAAATAGCTTTTCTAAAGCTAAAAGCCAAAAAGCTCTTTTGAAAAGTAAGGGAAAACACCCCTGTATGTGTTTGTAGTGAAATATGCATATGTGATGCATCTTGGATCCGGGAGAGGGGAACCTAACTCGTTAAAGCTACGCCGAGCTCACCAATTTCCAGCACAGCGAAATTTTGGATCCGCCCAACCTAAACCAACTTATGCCATTGGTCCGGTAAACTCGAGCCAGACCGGGCAGCATGAATTACCACCTCTCAGTAGAGGCGAACCTAACTCCTCAAAACTATGGCCAAGACAAGAGTGGAGGTTTACTACGGACAAAAAAGTTTTTTGTGCCTTACCAGCCAACAAGAGTCCTCCTTATCTTTCCAGGGGCTAAATCGATACCTTTACATTAATATGTCCATGCCTCCTAAATCGATGCCTCCTACATTAATTTGTCAAGAAAGATTGACTAATAGAATTTTCATGTTCTAGGATGGAGCTTCCCTTTTTAAGTCGTGCGACTTACATTTAAAGAGAGAGATTTGTAAGACGGTCTTATTCTTCGTTTAAGTTTGAGAATAGTTTGATCAAGATTTAAATATGCCCCTGAAAAAATACAAAAAATGAAAAACAAAGCCCCTGCAAATCCAGTACAGAAACTGCAGTAACAATAAGCACTTAATTGATAGTAAATTTGCATACTGCATTACACTTGCACAGAACCATCTAAGTAGACGCAGTAAATTAAACACCTATTTTCTACCATTGCAACAACATTGCAGACTATACAGAAGAAGAAAATCGAGCGTCGACGCTCGAAAAACGTAGCCCTAGATCGGCTCGGCAGCAGTAGAATTTACACAGAGAGAGAATAACTAATCTTGAGTCTTAATTAAGAGTGGCTGGTGGATATCTACAGTTGAACTGGTCGCTTCCGGTGATTCTCGTCTGACGATATCGCCCTCTATATCCTCGTTTTCGGCCAACGCTTTCTCTAATGCAGACTTTGCGATTCGTGTCACAACGATCATTAGTACCGCTGCAAGCCAACACAGTGAAGACAACGGTAATTTTAATTTTAACGTGCATAACCAGCTCGAAATTAACAGGCCCGATAATCTTAGTATATAAGAGGGGATATGCTAGGCTGGGCTGGGCTAACTTATTTCTGGCCGGTTGGGATTTCAGCCCGACCCGGCCTGGATTGATATATGGTGTTAGCTCGGCGGGCTGGGCCAGGCAGAGCGGCGAATTGCCAACTCTATGTATACGTTGTAGGATGCAAAAAATCGAAAATGAACATGAATAATGATTTGGGGTTAGAATCTTCAAAATACAGCAGCATGATAAATGCAATATGGACAGTGAAGTGAAACGGCAAAAAGGGGCTGATTCGTAGTTAATTTAGACGTGCATGCGAAATCAAAACGAGAATAGCTACTTGAAACTTACCAGACACCGTAAGGCTTATCGCAATAAAAGCCTGCATCAAGGAAAAGGATAGGGTTCAAAATGGAACATCAGCAATGACATAAACTCTTATTATAATTCATGCATTTGCTCACTAAAATCCCATAACCAAATGCAGCAAAGAATGGACTCTTTCAAACAAAATAACAGACGAAAAAACTCTCACCCAACGGGTTGTAGAAAACTCGCCCCATCCATGGGTTACATCTGAAAGATCCTTCAAAGTTGTGCCCACATACACCAAGGCAAGAGTAATTGGCTGCAAACAAAACACGGTCAGTTAATTACATCGTTTGAAATTAGTTCTCTTGATGACTAGTTTAATAAACAGATTTTGGGAGTTACAATGTTTCTATTGGCCTCAAAGACATTAATATACTATATTCCCTTGGGAAAGATCGGGTAAGGTTCATACCATCATGCCTAACCACGAAGCCAGCAAATACGAGCCTAGTGGAATAGGAGTCACGGATAAGAGGTAGTTCAACATGTTGAATGGAAGTAAAGGAACAAGCCGAAGCAACAACACAATCTGTTCGAAGACATGAGAAAATTATTATTATCAAAAATACTGAATCAGCAGAGAAAATATAACGATAATAAGATCACCAATACTTCAAACATCAAGAACAAAACAGTGATTGAGATTCAGAAGGCACACATACCTTGAAACCGGACCTCTGAATTGCAATTGCGACTGCACGAAATTGTGGGTAGTCTTTTAGCTTGGACATGACAAATGGCTTCCCTATCTGCCATGATAATTAAGTTAAAATTTTCAAACAGAAAAGAGTTGAAATGCAGCTAAAAAAATTAAAGAAAAAAAAACATAAAATAATTTACAGTTCTCCCAAGAAGAAATGCAGCTCCAGCACCTATTGTAGCACCAACAGAATCAGCAACAAAACCCAAAGGTAAGCCAAAGAGATAGCCTCCTCCGAGCTGAAAGGTTAGATGGAAACACTCAGGCCGTTTTTGCAGTCTCAAAAACTTTCATAACTAAGGGGAATTACTTAGAAAAAGGAAATGCAGCTAAAAGGTAAATCCTTACCGTAAGTATTGAAGCTGGTACCGCTAATATTGTTAAAGGAATGTATGCCACAGCTCTGCAAGGTTCACGACCGATGTCACAAAAAGAAGGAACGATGTTTGCAAGGATTAATACAAAACTGGTAGTGTTTTGTACAAACATAAAAAACTTTTAAGGTTGTCTTTGTATCGGAAGATATGGCAAATCCATAAGTGGTTGTTGGATTTGGGTGGATATGAAAACCACTCCAATTTCGATCATTTAAAATCCATGCATTTCAAATTTTCTCGATGCAATCGCAACCTATATTCACACTTCCAAAACTATTTTTTCCTGATTGGAGATAGAGGTAATTGACACTGAACAAGCAATGCCCTCTATGTTTCACATTTCAGTTCTTGTATGAATAAGCCAAAATTGTTCATCTTTAAGGTCACAACTTCACAGGAACCACGCAAGAACGAGGATCAAGAAGCCAATAGAAACCCAGAAAAAAAAAACCATCCATTTATTTTACAATCAAAGAAGTAAGATCTGTAGAGACTGCAGAAGAGGGACATTCATAATTTCTTGACCAAAATGATGATTTATTTTACAATTCAATCTCTACCCAACATAATTTGATTTAACTAAACAATAGTTATGAAAGTATCAAACATTTCAAGCATATGAATTGTTACTACTCCTTTTCTATGAGGGTGTTTAGCTAAGCTTATCTATAAAAGATAACACCATTCTACTTGTTCACAGTGAAAATTACATGTATTTGACGTGCATTTCTGGCTTAAAGACGTGCAGAAAATCCCGACACCATTTGAACACATCATAGTTCATAGAAGCTTAACAAGCACATTAACACTGTACTTACAGCACTAGGGGACCCCAAGGACCAAGATCTTCCTCTATCCATAATAAGAAATCCTTCAGCATCTGCAAAAAAGAACACTATTTAGAAACAAGAAAAATAGTGCATGATACTATGATAGCCATCTTCAGTTTACTTAAATCGTAGGCTTGCAGGTAAGGCTGAAAATCAAACCAAACTACTCGATACTCGATTCAAGATCGCTCGTAAAAAAACTCGTTTGAACTATATTCCATTAAGGATATAAAATAAGATTGGACATACTTTTACGTTTGACAAAATCTAAAGCTGATAAGTAAAAAATGCTAGAACAAGCTTTAAAATGTCTAACTACTCGAGCTCCACTCATGTTCAGCTTGATTAAAGCTCGTTCATCTCGATTCAATTGATAATCAAACAAGCTTAGACATAATATTAGAAGCTCAATACTATTTCAAACAAGCTTGAACAACAATACATTCGGCTCGACTCGACTTTACAGCCCTACTTGCAGTTGCAGGTAAGGAAAAAGTTCCCGAGTTATATAATATTCTTCCAAATACACAACACAAATCATAATTATCACCCTGCTGAAATACATAGATAATCAAAATTGTTAATTATTATGATTGTATCATTTCCATACTTATCTTTTGTATCTTTATATTGGGATTTCCTCCCTTGTGATAAGACAACACATTATTCCCGCAACCCACATCTTATATGGTATCAGTTTTTTTTTTTTTTCGATCCACTGTTTTTTTACTCCATTTTCTTATTATACCCCCCCCCCCCCCCCCCAACAAAATTCAGATCAATCTTGCATTTAATACAATAAAAAACAACGGATGATGATGCCAAAATCAATTCAATGGAACAGCCAAAACAAGCAATAATTGAGAGAGAGAGAGAGAAGGGGGGAAAAATCGAACCTGTTCGACAGGGAGAGTGAAGCAAGCAATTACAATAGCAGCGAGCAGCAACAAAAGCAACAAAAATCTAAGAAAAGAAATCCAAGTGATTTTGAACGCCATTTTAATCGAATTTGTAGAGAATTTCTCGCGCCAATCGTCTTCTTTCAATTACAAACGCGGCCTTGAATGTTTTCCCCCCAAAAATTGCCAGATTGAATAGCGATCCCCAAAATTAACAATCTTTCACCACCCAAATCATGGAGATCGGGCCTCAGCCCGTTTAATTGGGTGATAAAAGTGTTCTTGAGGCAATACTTGTTTTTTTTCTTTTCAGATTCTTCTGCTTTTTTTCCTGTAATTTCTGTTTTTAGCTGCGATTTGTAGGTATGGTAGTTTCTTTGAATTTGAGGTACCGCAGAGGCGCAAACTCAAGATAGCATTACCGCTAAAAAGTCGAAACTACCCTCCACTCTCACGTGATTAACGGACACTCAAATAAAAATTGGTGTTTTCCAAATATACAAATTTTATTTTAATTAAGGGTTAATTACATAAATTAATCTTTACTATACGTGTTTTGCCACTTTGCAACCTAAACTTTATTTTTTGTCAGATTGCAACCTGAAGTCCATATTTTTTTCACTTTTGCAACCTTCGGTGATAATTTTCGGCAAGAAAATTATAAAATTATTTGAAAAACATTTAAAAATCATAAAATTATTTAAAATATTTGAAAGTTATTTCTAAAACCCTAAAAAATCTTTTAAATTTTATGAGAAAATAACTGAAAAATGTTGAAATTATTTTTACGTGTAAAATTCAGGTAATTTTTTAGATATTTAAATGAATTTTTAGAATTTTAGAAGTAATTTTCAAATATTTTGTAAGTGTAATTGTTCATTTTTACATTGAATTAAAAAAAATTCACGGATAAAAAATTAAAAAAGAAAAAGAGAAGTGTCAATTGTACTTTCTGAAAAAATGTAAATTATAGATCCATTGGACTTCTTTATAGTGGTAATAACCTTTGTACAAACTTACGTATATTGTATACACCTCTATTGCAAAGATCCACACTAATTTTGACTAATTCCAGCCTAAATGTTAGCCTCTTATTGGCAGCATATATTTACTTCTCGACTCCTCCGCCTAACTATGCCTATATCCTGATTAGCACCACCTAGACCTCGATAATCGCTAGACCCAGACTACTATCTGACTAGCGTCTAGTGACTTCTGCAACCTCGAAAGATAAAAAAAATACAAAAAAAAATCATAAAAAATCAACAGAGCATAGCAATATGCTACAAAAAAATAGTATGCCTATATGTTACATCAGACTCCCATATTACCCATTTATGTATTCTCTGTATACAACAATATCTCCTAATTTCTTTTCCTAAAAAACAAATATAACCCTTAATTTCTCATCTAACACACAGGGCGTTAATCAGGACATGACCGAGCATCAGATCAACAAAGTATTGATGCCCGATTTGCCCGTCCCGCCACCTCGCCTTCAACGGCGCGCGGCCGTAGTGAACCCCGTCGTTGCACCGGTTATCGTAGTGCCACGGATAGGTCATGTCGAAATCATCGATAACTCGATCAAGAACCCCATGTTGTCTCAACTTATCCAATACCACCCCATTGAAGGCCTCCATTTTGGAAGGGTTGAACCCCATAGACCTAGCATAGCCACCGGTAGTGACCGTCGTCCGGTATATAATCTCCGGCCGAGAAAGCCCGTTTCTTGCAACACCCTCCATCACCTCGGCCCAGAACCGAGCTGCGTAATCTGCGCCCTTGATGAATCTTCTGATGTTCGACCAGAATATACCGTCGTGTAAGCCCGAATTCATGATGATAGTATCCGGAACTACATTGCCCGAAAAGTAGCCCTTCAAGGACTCTCTATACCCTTCGTCGGTTAGTGAATTCAAGCCTTGGTAGTTGCCCGTATGGTTCCAATGGCCGTTGAAAATGCTCGTGAACCGGACTGTTTGCCCCCGGTTCCTCGGATTGGTTATATTCATGTCGAAAATCCTTGGAACGGTGGGGATATCGCGAACATCCAACATAAAGTGGAGGATGTTTCGGATAGTATCACAATGGTTCGAATCTCCCCACCAAAAGATCCAACGGTTGTTCAAACACTTCCACGCTTCTTTACTCGATAACAACTTAAACGAGCAATGTGCCGAGTACACCCACCCGTTGCTCTCCAATTTACCTAACGGCCCGTCACACCATGGACGTTGACAAGGAAAGCTCGCGTCTTGACACCTGTACCTACCGTCTCTGCTGATCTGGCAGCTATCGTTCTTAGCGTGTCGAGTCCATCTACCCGACCAAACATCCCTAGTGTAATCACTCTTCTTGCATTGTCTTAATTCAGGCAAACCGGCCGATGATGATACTGATGACAACGATGGTTTAACGAACTTGATTGGGATAACACGAAGAACCCTATCGAAGGCGAATTTAGAAGGCGAAAACTTCAACCCTTCGTAACGACGAAACAAGAGGATTACAGTCAGATTATAGTCACCAGCAAAATCAGGATGAACTTGAAGGGAAAAAGAGTAGCTCCCATTGCCTAAGTCTCTAATGGGGGGTCTAGACCTCCATTTTTCGCCCGAAAGATCGGTTTCGAAATAGTCCCCTCCTACACAATGAGGCTCCCCTGACTCATCCACTGCCTGAAAACCAAACTCATGGATCTCACCAGAGGCTAATTCCGCCATTTCACTACCATCCAAACTGATATCCACAGTTCTTGAATCCTTACAAGGCTCACCCCCTGGTGCCAGCCACTTTTCGAGAAGATTCGACGAATAATTCGCCTCTAAATCAGCTGAAATCCACTGCAGAATCCTTGGTGGAACTTGAGGGTTTGAACTGGAGACATTGTGGGTTTGGTTTTGACCCGAATTGAGGGGTTTCGGGTCAAGATTTCGGTGGGTTTGGGCTAAAATTTGGTTTGTGAGATTAAAATCAATCTGGGGATTAATTTCTAAATTGGGTTCAATGGAAAGATTCCTAAAGGTGGAATCTTTGTGGAAAGAGTTCATATTTAAGCCATCAATTCCCCAAATAATCAAGATTCCAAGAAACACACACATGAACAGAATCTTGAACCATGAATGAACTATGGGGGTATTCGCCCCCAAAACCCATGCAAGATTTGCAGATTTTTCTGGCATCTGAAAACCAAAAACAATCAATTACTTACTAGAAATTAAATATATAAAACACACACACACACACAAATCCATGAAAATGAGTATATAACTACAGTATAAGTGATTTTGAGCTGACAAAAAAAGCATTAATTCGGAGCAAAATATTAGTATAATTCTATGCTTTCTTGAAGAGATAAAATGAACAGAATCTTAACCAAGAAAAATCAATTACTTACTAGATATTAATTATAAAAAAACACAAAGAAATTCGTGAAAATGAGTACATAACTACAGAATTAGTGATTTTGAGCTGACAAAAAAAAAAACATAAATTCTATGTTTTCTTGGAGAGATAAAACAAAGGGATTGAACAGAACTTACTCTTTGGTTTTTGCTTCAATGTTTTGCAAGTTGTCAAAAAGAATTGCAGCCGACACTCTCTCTCTCTCTCTCTCTCTCTCCCTCCTAGTGTTTGTTTCTCTCTCTAAAATTGTGCAGTGTGGTTATAATAATATTGTAGTACGAGAGAGAGGTGGAAGAAGAAATCATTATTATGGTGGTAAATGGTAATGCTATTTGAAAAGAGTGAAATTACGATGAGGGCCTTCCACCGGCAGACAACTGGGGTTAGGATTCTGGCGGAGTGACGGTGCTACCGATGGGTAGTTTTGTCTTTTTGTTGATTGGTGTATGCATGGCTGCAGGAATCCGTGCCACGTGTACTGGTGAAAAGTATTGCTCTGGGCCCGGGAAAACTTTAATATTGTATCTGTCAATTATAATATAAAAAAACGAAAATCTAATAATTTTAGTTGTTTTAAGTTTTATTTTTTCACATTTCTTGAGGGCTTATTTATAAATAATACATTATATTGTCCCACCTTCGTTTATTTATTTGTAGTTTTAGCTTAGGATAAATGCAAAAACTTATATGCCCCCGTTGCATAAATCTTTTTATATGCAACGGGTAGGGTAATTATATCCGGCCTAAAAGATATTACTTTTATGCCAAAAGATATTACTTAATTGGCAAAAAATATTACTTGTTTTAATAAATTTATGAATGAAATTA
>JAUEKW010000013.1:536210-553297 GCA_032274785.1 Ajuga reptans
AAAATCAATTCTCGTGTTTTGTTGCTTTAGTTGTTTCGATTTAATCTTTAGTTCGTAAAATCAATCAAACTACCCCCAACCATTTATTGCTTTCTTTTGTTTGTTTTCATTTGCTTAAATTATCAAAGTACACAATCCTACTGTTCTCTTGGGTTCGACCCGACTTACCGCTTTACTATTGTAAGGTTGAAAAATCGGTTTCTATAAATTCTTTTGGGGTTGTTCGGAACACAAATTAACGACGTGCGTTTTGACGCCTACCAGCGCGCTCGGCTCGACTCGGCATGGCACAGCATAGCCACGGCCATGGGCTCGGGCTCGGGCCTGGGCCTTGGACCTTGGTCTTGGTCCTTGGGAAGGCCTCGGCCTCGGACCTTGGGCTGGCGCTCTTATTTTTGGAAGCCTAAATCCAATGGGTACGGATAACGGGCGGATTTCGAATTCAAATTTGAAACCAGTAACGTCTGGTATTAATGGTCATTAGTGCGTGTCCGTTGGGACGCGTAACAGCCGGCTGTTACAGCCATCATGATGGCAGGATATTAATGCCATAATGACAGGTGATCAATGTATGTCCCCTGCATGCCTATATAAGGTTGTTCCCTGCATGCATTTCACGACACCTGAAAAACAACAAATATTCACCTGAAGATTTTTGCACATTCTTTCTTTGCATTCTGCATCTCCATTTCCAGTTCAGGCAACGATCATACTCAGTTTGCCAGAGCTCTTCTATTAGTGGTGCTGCTTTAGAAGAGACGAAAGCCGTTTCATCTTTGGAGACTGATTCGTCATTCCGTGAGCACTAGCCAGGACGAATTTCGTCTTAAGGAGAGTGGTTCGACCACGACTCAGTTTACTTGTATTTTTGTTGGGCTCGACTTTGTCTAGATTGTATCATATTTCTAAGAAAAAAGGTATCTTGAATTTGTACACTATGCGAGTAGAATTTACTTTAGAAACTACAAATAGAATTTTAAAACAAATTACATATCCATTATTTATATGAAATTATGTGAATACGTATAAATATAATGTAATTAAATATTTTCAAAATCTTTATACCATTTTAGTTTTATTTTGGAGCATACGGGGGGGGGGGATGAATTTTACTATCTAGTTATACTCGTACTTGATGTATTAATTGAATCACTACCTAAATAGATTATAACATTAATAATATGTGTGCAAAATTATTTATCACTCATTTAATGAGCATTAGAATAATAACAACAATACTAATATAAAATTAGGAAAATATGAATAAACTAAGGCGCTCGTACGTAAAAGTCGTGGACTAAATTTAGACAGCTAAATACTCCCAATTGCCGCCATATCTAATCACCATGCAACCAATGATATTTAGCCTACTAGGCATACGTATCAACTCTTGTTCAGGTAAGAAATGCATTCATGCATCTATAAATAGAGGATAGGAAGTAGGAACAATTTTACTTTCTCCACCCCATTTGTTTTGCACCTACACGTACACACAAAATAAATGAATTATTTTACTTCCATTTTCCTTTAGTTTCATTAGCAGATCTTCATACATACTCGATGTAATCTACAAAGTGTTCAAATAAAATTAAGAACACATTAATTAAGGAAAATAGATGGGATTTTAATGTTCAAAGCTTCAAGGAGAAGATGTGGAAGCTCCCGTCTATCTTAATTTCGAGAATTTTCAGAAAGCAAGGTAAAATAGCATAATCCTTAATTAATAGATTATAGGGTTAATTACATAAAAATTCACCATCATTTGGTCAATTATCAATTACAACATGACCTTTGAAACATAACGTAAAAATACACCACCTAACAATTTTTTTCAATTAGATACATATAGGCCATTTTCGAGCTCCAATTGATGATGTGGAGCCCGGAATTTGAAATCGGGCCCAGATACGTGGCTATGTCAATTTTTTTTATTGTTTTTATTTCCTACACTTTAAGAAACAACGTCATATTAATATATCGTGCTGATTGTACATTAATCTGAATTATTTGTATATGAAAAATCAAGCAGAATTGATAGTTTTTTAAAAAATAATTCTTGTATAAACAGGAACAGAGAAATCGACGTTCTAATTCTTGAGTGATAGCAAAATGTACAAGAGTATTTCTCAAAAGAAGTTATGGAATGGGTTCGTAAAAGATAAGGAATATGTCATTGATTTGGAAAATGCAATTGATCGAGTGCCTTCAGCAATTGAACGCTAATATTTGTTCTTCTGTTAATCCTTAATTTCTTACAAATTTTAATTTAAATGGTAGTGTGCGGTTATAATTAAAAAAAAAAATTAATCACTACATATTAAAACTATGTCATTTCTTAAAGTGTAGAAAGTTAAACAAAAAATAAAAAAGGTCTTCGACATGACCGCATATCAATTGGGGCCCGAAATTTATCCATATGTATCTAATTGAAAAAAATTGTTAGGTGGTGTATTTTTACGTTGGATTTCAAAGGTCATGTTGTAATTGATAATTGACCAAAAGGTGGTGAATTTTTGTGTAATTAACCCTAGATTATATGCATATTTAGAGCTTACTTTAATTTATTAGATTGATCAAGGTGATTCCCTTTAGTTTTAGGCTTGAGTATATTATTTGCTGGTAGTATACATAATTTAGGAGTCTTATATGGTTGATCGTCGATTTACCAATTTTTCTACGTGAGGCAAAATTGAGACACAGATGTTAGTTAAATATGTTTTGTACATTTGAATAATTTCATCATTGATTATTTATGAGTTTTATATGATTATAAGATTTACATAAGTAGAAACCATATTATCTAAATATGTAAACTTCACTTGAATACGTCCTACGTAGAAATTCATGTTCGGTGTGCAACTTTAAAAAAATATATAAAATTATTTACTTATACCTTTTAAGAACTGTTGTAGTATGTTAAAATGATATGATGTTAGGAGTCTATGGTTAAAAGTGGAAGACGTTTCGTCGAGTTTATGATTTTTAATTTATTTTACAAAACAAGCCGATTTTAGGTGAAAAGTTGTTGATTTTTATTTTAGTAAATGATTTTTATAAACTTATTGCTTTATTCTTTTGACGAACTACGTTAAAATATAATAAGTTAGGAGTCCATAATTAAAATTTGAGATGTTTTATGAAGTATATGATTTATAGTGAATTTTATAAGGAAGGCTGGTCTTAAGGCTTAAAGATTGTTAGTTTTCAACCCTAGTAGAAGATTAGTAATGTAAATATACAGTAAAATCAACCGAGCAATGGTTTATAACTTGGAACTTTTAATATGATGAATAACATTATTAGATTAGTGGATAATATTTAGTTAATTAGTAAACTATTCTGAATAAGAATCGCTATGATGCAATATTCTATTTTACAAAATTAGTTAGGGTTATAATTTGAGTATTACTTTGGATAGATTCACAGGATAAAGTTGTTGGGATGATTTAAGATTTCGAGATGTCATCAATCCTGAAATTTAAAATTGACTGCAATGGTGTACGAATAGTGAATTTAAGATAATTGCTATCGGAAAAGAGGTAAGTAGAAATCCATCTACAACTACAATGCTTGAACATAGTATATGTGCCTATGATTGGTGATATTGGATTCTAATATGTGTAGTGGTATAGTTCTGTATAAAGTGAATGTGTTTCTACTTATGAGCATACCATTCATGAACATTAGCATCTACAAGAGTTTACATGAGTACATAAAGAAGTCAAAACAACATTGTTTCATAAATTGGAAATGTTTTGGGGTTGGTCACCACTGGTACATCAAGAGTCGATATTATGTATATAAGGTCTCTCTGGGGAGGCTTCCGTGACAGGCGTAACATGGGAGAGAATTCCTAGAGAACACCTTTATGATGATGGGTATGCGATGGGTAGACTTTGCGGAGGACTGCGGGGGCAGGCAGGAGGCGAACCCCTGGTGGTCTTGGGAGGATAGCCACTCGGTCGTACCAACCATCTATTTTCTTAGGTGGACTAAAAGGGAGAAGGAGGTGCCCTTGGTAGTCACAAGTATGGCCAATGAGTGATATTTTGGTAAGGTTGTGCCAGTGAAGGGAGCCAATTCCCACCAAAAGAATTCATTTTGAGAAAAGAGTTTCATAAAACGATTTTATGCAAAACGACATTTCACAAGACACTCGTATTCTGCACTATTGCATGATTTCTACTTACTGAGCTTTAGCTCATGTAGTTTTCGCATTGTAGGCGAACTTGTAAAAGATTACTGCGCTGGAGGTTCAAGTTCTTTCAGATTCTGAGAGCTGTGTAGATGGATGACGACCTGATGGGCTCACAGTCTGGATATTCTGTGTTGAGTCAGTACAGTCTGTTACGAGGCTTGTATTGTGTTTGGAAGTGTTAAATTAGTTGATGTGCCAGTTTTGTATTTATTTTATGATTTTTTTTAAAAGTTGCACGTGTGCACAAGCTATTTTGTGTTAAACTATTTCTTATTTTTTCTTTTATTAGGCTTTAGGAAGGGGTGTCACATATAGTTTCAGTGTAATTACCAAAGTTCGATTAAATGTTGAAATCTCCTTATGTGATTCAAAATCCTTGAATGACTTGAATTGGTGAATGATTGCTGGAAAGATATCATAAAATTTTTCATCAAGTTTTGTCTTGCGCAAGAAAATTATGTTTCGTGGCTAAATAGTTGTTTTGTACTTCATTCCATTTTCAGTCACCATAAAGTAACGTACAAATGACCATTATTTAGCTTTCCTTTCAGGGTTTTCAAATAATGCCCTTTCATCATAACATAATTTTATATAAAAATATTTTAAATATATAAACAAAAAATATTTTATATTTAAAATTAAATATTTTATGTATACATGCAATATGTATGTCTAATTGAGGATAATGATTAATTTGATATATATTTTTTGTCAATAATGAAGTTGATACAAAAAAGTTATAAATGTTTAAAATTTTAGGGTAAAAAAGAAAAAAAATGAAGAGAGAGAAATATTTTGATTGGTTAAAGAAGAGAATATGGTGGAAATCAATCCACACTCAGCAATTTGTAAGACGTGGGCATTTAAAAAACAAAATAATTTAGAGTTTTTTCAAAAATATTTTTTTGTTAAAAATCAAGAGAGTGCCACGTGTTTTCCCTAGTTTTTAGGTGATCCTCTTTTAGTATTAAGCCATGATTAAAAAGGACAACTTAATCATTTGCCCCAATGTTATTTTTGTCCAAAATAAAATTATTGTGTACTTAGAATATTTTGTGGTGGCATTACCGGCCATGTAAAAATAAAGGAATTAGAAAGATTTAGTAGTTTTCCTTATATTTGAAAATAATATCAAAACTATATTACAAAAGGCGGCGGCAAATGCCAACACAAATACTTCTAAGTGCACCACATTTTTTTAGACAAAATATTCTAAGCATACCACATTATTTTTAATAATTGCTTAAAAAAATAATTATTTTTGTGTTCTTGACTCTTCACTCTCTCTCCCCCATAAATCCTAAAATTCAGCCATCTACATGAAAGACAACTAATTTGACTAAGAAGAGATAATGGACAACACACAATCCAAAAATATAAAAAAACGTAAGTAATTTCATATTTTTTATGACTCAGGTTCATAAATTCACTTTTTATAGACATGTCCTGACGAATATTGTTCACAAAATACAGACTGCAATTTCTTAACTATGCTCGGAAACTAAATTCCGAATAGGATAAGTGAGTCTTGGATTTTAAACATATCATTCAGAGTTCGGAAACTGTATTTTGAACAAACAATGAACGAATTAGAAACTAAATTTTGAACATACAATGAATAGACTAAATTTTGGATATACAATAAAAAGTATGGAAACAAAATTTTGAACCTACCATAGTCTATTCGAAAACTAAATTTTAGACATACTATAATTAGTCCAAAACATGAACATGCCATAGGTCATTCGAAAACTAAGTTTTGAACATACAATGATAAGTTTGGAAACTTAACTTTTAACATTAATTGTAGTAGTACAAGGGTAAAATGGAGATTTAATGTGGTGTCTAAAAAAAATAGAAGTATTTAAATTATTTATATGTGCTATCTTTAGTAAATGTGATGTACTTAAAAATATTTGTGGTGACATTAGCAGTTGTCTTTAATTCATTTTTCAACAGTTTCATATACATAACTCGGGTGGAGTAAGGTAGCCAAAAATGTCTCGAGGGAACTGAAGCTGACAATAAGGCGCTTGAGAATTTCAACTCGGCGATTTAAATATTTGTTTGCTTTTCATAGGTAAAGGCGATTACAGTTTGGAGTGATTTGTAAATTTGGATATTTTCCAAACTGAATCAAAACTTGAAGATGTACGGAGATTTTTGAATAGAATTCTGAAAAATATTTCCAATTTTTTGTTCGATTCCATCTGAAGATTTTTGAAATCGGATTAGTTCGGACTATTATTTGGAGATTTCGTGCATCGCAAAAATGGCGCCAAAGAAGAAACAGCAAAAGCAGAAGCCGTCATCGTCAAAGCCGCCATCCACCGGTCCAAAGGTTCAGTTATCGGCGGAGAATGAGAACCGCCTCCGCCGTCTTCTTCTCAACTCCGGACGATCCGCTCCTTCTCCAGCGCCTCCCCAAGACTCGCTCTCTAAAGAGCAGAAAGCTAAGAGGCTCAACTCAGTTTACGAAAAGCTGTCATGTGAGGGTTTTAAAGATGATCAGATTGAACTTGTTCTCTCCGCTCTCAAGGTTACTCCTCCAACTAACCTAATAATTCTTAACTGAAATTCGGTTGCACTAGCTATATCTTGTATGCATTAGTGCCTGATATGTTCAAAGATCAAGTTCCTAGTGATATTTGGTGATTGTGAATTGGGAGTGGTGATAATGAAGAAGTGATATGATGTTAAACAGCCAATGCATTTCATCAGGTTTTATTATTTTGTCACCTCAGTCTACTGCAAGATGTTTTCTTCTGTTGAATTGATGAATAATGGTGCGTACTGGAAACTGCCTTGGAATTTGATCTTTAAATAGCTGAGCCGTTATTGTTTTGGTTGTATATATTAGGAGAGTGCAACATACGAGACTGCTTTAGACTGGCTATGCTTAAATATTCCAGGGAATGAGCTCCCACTGAAGTTCTCTAGTGGCAGTTCTTTGCATACAATTGGAGGTACTGCATATCAGTTTCTCAATTGATGATAAATTAACTCCTGAAATCATTAAATATGTCATTTTTGAAGCATTTTGTTTTGATACAGAACATAAGAAGCTTCGTAATGAGCTTTCCTTGCAGGGTCCGTTGGGGTCATATCAACTGCTCGTGAGGATTGGGTTTCATCAAAGGACTCACTGGCATATGTAGTTGAGGAAAAGGAACAAGTTGCTCTTAAAATTAAAGAGCGGAGAGATGATGCAACTCTAGATTCTGTTCATGGTTCCCAAGCAGACTGGATTCGTCAATATATGGAACAACATGAAGAGGTGTATATACATATATCTTTGCTAAGAAACAATACATTTATTTAGTTGAGATCCATTACCATTAGCTTAGGTAACCCCAATATATGAGACATTTATTAAGTATCCCCAATATATGAAAACTTCTTGTTCGACAGGAAGAGTTATATTACACTTTGGTTTAAATAGTTTAGGATGAGCCATTACCAGATGAGTTGATATTACCAGATTAAAAAACAAAATTTGCATCATGTTTGTTTTTTCCCTGTGTAAAAACCACCAACTTACATCTTTGAACTAAAACATGAGAGGGATGTTGGGGTTGCTGAAGCTTATCCGCGATCCTGGACATAAATCTTTTTTAGGTAGGGGAGATGGTTAAAGATAAGTTTGCTTGTCCGAATTTTGTGCCTAACTTGAGTTTAGTAGAAACTTGTTGTGCCGTTCTAGCCTTGCTACATTTGCAAGTTATAACTTCATTTTGACTGACTTAATTATAGAGACCTTAAGATGAGGATTCTGTTTCCTGCTGGAAAAAGATAGAATATTTCTCATCTTTAATGAATTAAGCATACAAAATACACTCTCTCATGACGAGACAGACTTTCTCATGCACTTTACCACTAAAATTGGTCTCCCAATTTCATGAAGATGGTAGGCATCCAAACAAAAGAATAATGTCTTTTTATCAGGATTTTTTAAGAAGCTCAGGAAATCCATTTTTTTTTCACTTTTCTGATTGGGTAACTTTATATGACAAGTAATAAACAGAACAATAAGCTGGCAACTTAATATTGAATCGTCGAAATGCTGATGGTTAGATTTTTTTGCAGGATGAATCCGACTCTTGGGAAATTTATTCAACGGAGAGTGGTGCTTCAGAGAAGGTATTTAGTGAAAAAAATTACACATTACGGGAACACCATGAATATTCATTGGCTTCTTACTGCTGATGACTATGCATAAACAGAAAGCTGAAAAAAACATGACCTTTTTCTCGTCTTCTTTTTTCTGTGTTATTTATTTTTCCAATAATCCGAGGAAGCCTTTATTTATTCTTTGACTTTTGTGCTGCCTATATTTGTGATTGACTCTAGATGGATTCTAACGTGATGGTTTGGTAGCCAGTCCCCCACATACCAGGAGTTTCTCTTTTACGTTCTTCTTAATTAAAGTTATTTGGATCCATATATTATTCCCTTTAAAAGCTTATCACTGTGACCTCAAATGGAACATGTGCTATCGCGGGGCTTGGTTATTTCGGGTTAACTTTTGGAAAACAAGAAATTGAAGTTACATTCTTGCAATTATAAATCTTGCTTGTCAATGTTATATGTTATCATTTTGCAGGTTCTTGAACCAAGGAGCAATTATGAGTCTATTATTGAGGATTACCATGCTGCTAAGCTGCAAGCTGCAAATGCCAAAGAAAGAGGTGACAAAAAAGGGCAGGAAGAAGCAGGTTTTGTCATTAGGAGACTTAAGAAGGAGATATCGGCCTTAGGTACTGGGAACTGTAACAATGTGTCATTCATTTCCCAAATTTCCTATAAAAAAATTTCCCACAATTTTCAGACATATTTAAGGTGCATCATGTCTCTTAAATAATGAATTATTCTTTAGGATTAGCTGTTGATATTTTGGAATCTGGATATGTACGTTCTTCCCATGCTGCACCTGAGGACACAAGTTCTGATCCTGTGCCTTCAAACAACCTTGGTGCTGACAGTTTCAACAAATGTGACATAGAAAGTGATCCAGCCCCTACTGAGGTTAGGATTGAAGTTGATCAAAAGGGAGTTGGTAGCTCTGGTTCACATGGACACCCAACTGACTTTGCTTCTCTGATAAATCGCCTGCAAAAGGAAGATGCATCAGAAACGATGTCAGATGATGTAGAACTTGGTGATTTCTTTTTGGAGGACAGCACATCAGATCAAGTCTTACCTCCTGCAGTATTGGAAGTACAAATGAAAGAGAAAATGAAAGAGCTTCGTAGTGAGAAGAACTTAGAGAAAATGGAAGGAATCTGGAAGAAGGTAATATCTTCCACCCGTGAAGCTGATAATGGTATCAAGTGCAACACATTAGGCGATTAAGAATAGAATTTCTAGTTCTTTCATCAGTTTTTGTGTGTGTTTGTGTGTGTGTGTGTATGTTTCTCAATCTGTTGTAATTTACAACGTAAGATACGTCCTGTTTAGGTCTATTATCATCCTCATTACCTCTACATGTATGCCCTGCACCTGAATCATTTCTTTCCCTTCTCATTTCCTCTTACGCTCTCTCATATGCGCTTTATTTGTCCCCTTAAATGCTGGTTGCGTTTTCCTTAGTTTTCTATGGCTTAATTCTTCTTCTATGGTTATAACTATAGGGAGATCCAAAAAAGATTCCAAAGGCTCTTCTTCACCAACTTTGCCAAAAATCAGGATGGGAAGCACCAAAATACGATAAGGTTCCTGGTAAAGGATATTCTGGTTACTCTATTAGTGTGCTTCGAAAAGCTAGTGGGAGGGGAAAAAGTAGAAAAGCTGGAGGGTTGACAACTATTCAACTTCCGAGTCAGGATGACAGTTTCAGAACACTGGAGGTATAAGACCTGCTCTCTGCCATTGCAATTAGTTGCCAAATTATTGCAATTGAAGGCTTGCTACACATAAGAAGGAGTGTTTCTTTGTTGTCACTCTGCCAATGACTTCGACCATATATTTTATTAAACAATTGCACTTGAGAACTGATACCTTCCAAGGACAGGTCAGTCCACATTGCTCAGAATTTAAAACTGCTGCAGGCACTGTTGTTTGCAGATTTACATAGTTATCATGTCAGTTAATGTGATTGCAACTACTAAGTTGACCTGCCTAGTGTATTATGCCTTATGTTGTTTTCTTTCTTATGAAGGAAGAGCAATATAAATAAACATACTCAGAAGTTGTACTCAATGAAGAATTTTTCTAGGCCTTCTAGTGGGGAAATAAATACAGAATTACAAAGAATTGCTACAGAAATATTTGAATATTTTCTTGATGATATTAGTGAAATTTACACTGTATTTATTTTTCTTTAGTTAAAATGCTTTTAAATAGGCAAGCTTTAGTTATCAGTAAGAGTTTGTTGTAAATAATGTGAATTCTGTCATTTTTAATAAGCTGGCAATGTTACTCTATATTTGATCCTACACCACAGATCCTCTGTAGACTCATTGGAATTATCAAACATTCTCTTATTTCTTTCTAACCAAATTGACCAATATACACCCGGATTGCAATTCCCCACAATACTTTGTCGTTCATGTTAATAAAGCTACCCAAGCGTGCCAATAATAAATCTGATGTAGAATGTGGTACTGCTCAGAGCAGACCTAACTCATTGAGCACTTTGTTCCAAAGACCTCAAGCAGAGGGGCAATACAAATAAGTGATCTAGATCTTCAGAGCTATACCTGCACAAGGCACACCAACTTGGGGACATAAAACATTTGGGAAGTGTTTTGGCAAGAACTCACTGGTGGGTGACTTCCCCAAAACCATCAAGCATAAAAAGACTTTGAAGTTCCTTAGGAATAGGAACCTTCCAAATTGTTCTGAACCAAAGATAAGTAGATGCACTGTTATTGGAAATAGACACATAGAAGGATTTACAAGTAAAAGCTACCCAATACTTTGTCGTTCATGTTAATAAAGCTACCCAAGCGTGCCAATAATAAATCTGATGTAGAATGTGGTACTGCTCAGAGCAGACCTAACTCATTGAGCACTTTGTTCCAAAGACCTCAAGCAGAGGGGCAATACAAATAAGTGATCTAGATCTTCAGAGCTATACCTGCACAAGGCACACCAACTTGGGGACATAAAACATTTGGGAAGTGTTTTGGCAAGAACTCACTGGTGGGTGACTTCCCCAAAACCATCAAGCATAAAAAGACTTTGAAGTTCCTTAGGAATAGGAACCTTCCAAATTGTTCTGAACCAAAGATAAGTAGATGCACTGTTATTGGAAATAGACACATAGAAGGATTTACAAGTAAAAGACCATGACGAATCTAAGACCTGATTCCTAATATCTTCCTCTGTTTCACTCAATCTGACACTCAACAACTCTAATAGCTGACTTTACTCATCCAGCTCACCATCCCTCAGATTTCTAAGAAATGGAAGTCCCATGAAAGACATGAAGGTGTAGAAAACAATGGACAAATAAAAGAAGTTATTGGCTCATTGTTAATAGAAGATAGACAGTATAAGGATATGAACCTACAGAGGAGAGGGGACTCAATCAACCGTGAAGCCTCCTAGAAATGAGCCTTATTACCACTTCTCAGTTGGGCTTACGCTCATCGCAAGTAATTCGGGTAAACTAGGGAGATGTATTTCTAAAGACTTCTTGAAGTGTTCCTAACAGCTAACCCGCATCTTACTTGTAATCTTGACGTCCATATTTACTTTTAAGCACCTGATACCACAACGCATCCTTCTCCTTCTCTGTATGAAACCACCACCACCACCACATACCTAGTAATGCATTGTTCTACAAAGTAACTCCGAATACCAAAACCTCCAAGTTCTTTCGGATGTGCTACAACTTCCCAGGATACTAAGTGTGTATGACTGTCACCATTCCAAAGAAAATCTCTCATCTTTTGCAAGAGATTGATAATATGTTTAGGCATTCGAATAGAGAAGATAATAGATGGGTAAAGGCGTAAAGCACCTAAGAATTTCATCACCTTGTGAAAAAGTTAGCATGAACATATTAATGCCTTTCAAAGCGTAGATAATTTGATAAAGAAGACTTTCTTATCTTGTTTCAAAATATTTGTAAGGGGACTCACAAATGTACAATTGTTACAAGTGCTCTTTCAAACTTCATCTGCTTACCTAACTTTATACGGAATTGTCTACCCATTTTTCCACAACATAAATTAGAAGTATTGGCTTGTGTTTCTTCTATTTGAGGGTTGTGTACCCTCTTACTAACATTATTAAAGAATCTAATTTCAGATGCTTCACATCTGAGTGAATTTGTATCACAAAATTTTGACAAAGGGCTCTTGGCTAACCTTTTCACCTCAGGATGCACAGAACAGAGTTGCAGCTTATGCACTCTATCATCTCTTTCCAGATCTGCCAGTTCACTTTGCCCTTCAAGAGCCACATGCTTCACTGGTGCTGAAATGGAGAGAAGGTAATTCACCTTGTATCTACTATTTCTTCTTTTCCTTGATTCGTGTTTGAAACTCTTTTATTTTTATCATTGCCGGTCTTCAATTGTTAGAATCCTCTGAATTTGGTTGCCTGAAATATACAGAAGAGTTGTTGACAACTGTAAAAGACAAACCTGAAGATAGAAGGGCTGGTTTTGTGGACTCACTGTTGAACGCAGACGAGCCTAAACGTACTGTCGAGGTTGATGTCATGGATAGCACTCATCAAGACAATATTCAAATGCCACATGTTGTTGAATGTACCGATGGCACTGATCACCATTCTCAAAGTGCGTCAATTTATTATTTATTATTATTTTGTTATTTTTATATATTAAGGGGAATGGTGAAAGTTACTTTGAGAAAAGGAAATTGGGGATGCTTTGTCATGTGGAGTATGCTAATGATAACTGCTTGCATTGTCAAATTGTTGCTGCATACTGGTTCCTTCATTTGCTTTGATAGGAAAACTGATGGTTGAATTATAATTATGAACTGTAGCTGTGTCAACTTATCGTTCTTCGCGATATCTGAAAGATGTCAGTTTGCAACTGGAATGGTGCTTAAAATCATTCTTTACAGAAGAGAATTGCAGATTCCGTGGGTATTGCAGCATGGGATTGTACTTTTTTTATGAAAGTATTTAAATGATTTCTTTGTTTTATTAGCAAGTTCTTAATCAGATTTGTTAGTGGCCATATATGCAATGACAATTTGGATGTCTAAGTGAACTTGGAAGCTCTAACTATCCATCTGATGCAAAGATATCCTTTAGCTCGTTAATGTCCTATGTGGATCCAATCCTTACGGTCATATTTGTTGTATGCAGACACATTGAGAAATATGCACACCAGAAGTGCTTACCTGAAGAAGGAACAAGAACGTAAGAAGGAAACGAGAAAATTCAAGGTTGGTCTTCACTGGAAAAATCTGTGAGACATTGGGAATGGCAGTAGCCATTTGTATATAAAATTGATTATGAGCAGCTATGGCTCTTAACTGGAGAATCACAGTAACTGGTTGCTGGGTCATGCGTTTGGCTCTATTTTAGAGCTGAAAGAATCATTGCTCAATGTATACAGTATTCATAATTTGGTGCATAGCAATGCAAATGCTCAAGAGAGTCACTCTCTCTTGGTGACCCGATATCCTAAGCTGTACATCAATATTCTTTAACAACTTAGAGCCAGGTCTTTTCACGTATTACAACTAAGTGGCAATTAGGAGTTCTGAATTTTGATGACATAAATCTTGTTGAAATGTGCAAATTCCAAAAGTTCAACTCTATTAGACTTACTACATATAAGTGCTAAGTTTATCATTCATGATTTTAAAATCATTTTTAAGAAAGCAATTATATGAATGGTGGAGACTTAACTTCTTAATAAAGGTAGCATGGAGCTTAAGTTGAAGCAACCCTGTCGGATCTGCAACTTCAAAATCTATAGCTAGTTTCACATGCTGACACTCTTCTTGCATTTAAGTCCCTTTACGTCCTGTTTGCTTTTGATGCAACTGATTTATTTAATTTTTTCTCTGAGTAGGAGATGCTACAAACAAGATCCAGACTCCCTATTGCTGAGGTGAAAGATGACATTCTGCACTTACTTGAGGAAAATAACGTTGTGGTTATTTGTGGAGAGACAGGCTGTGGGAAGACTACTCAGGTTTGAAATTGACTTTATCGAGGCTTCATGGGAAAGTTGTTATGGAAGTTTATATTTCATGGCTGATCTATTTTTCTTGTGGCGATGTGTCTCTGTATCATCTTTGTAATGGTTATGTAGGTCCCCCAGTATATATTAGATGACATGATTGAAGCAGGACGCGGTGGTTACTGCAATGTAATTTGCACTCAGCCCAGGAGAATTGCGGTTAGTAGTATTACTTAGTTATAGTTATGTTATTCTAATAGCCTTTAGTTATGTATATCCTTTCTCTGAGATTGGCTTGAAGTTGTTTTTACTTTAACTATGCAGGCTCCAGTACACAATTACTTGACTTTTCTGCAGTTTCTTTTGCACATATTATATACTGTTGACGCAGCCAGGAGTTTCTGCGTATTTTCATTTTCTGCAAATCTTTCCCCATGGTTTGGCACGAACTTATAACATAAGTACAATACTCTTCACGTTTCACATTTTGCACCTACAAATCAAGTTTACGGGTCACGGGAAGAGTGGCATGGCAGTGGCTGCTGCATTTAGTCCACGACCTCTGTTGCTTCTCTTAGATGCGATCTTTACTTATTAGCTTGGTTATGTACGATACATAACTGGTAAATATGAGCTGATATATCAGAGCAGCACTTTGGACGTCAAGTCATAGGAAATATAAGTGTCTTTGATGTATCGAGTTTAGTTAGGAGTTGGTGCTATGTTTTATGATTGTATTTCCTGCAACTAGTTTCCTATTTCTTTCATGTTGTAATCCATCTAGGGATTTGCCATCCCTAGTCTTTTCCTACTAATAAAATTTCTTTTTTCTTATACAAAAAAAGAAAAAGAAAAAAGAGAGCTGATATATTAAATTCAGTTTAGTGTAAGCTTCTACATGTTCTTTTGTCATCCACAAATGAAACCATTCTGGTATGCTATTTAAATTTGAAATCACTGCTTTTACATTGCACACTGGCCAATTAGCTAGCCACCCATTAAGTAGGATGAAAGTGATATTAAAATGCTAAGAGCAAATAAGCAGTAAAATAAACATAAACAATGTTAATAAAGACAAATCAAGGAATTCATTATCTCAAATGTTCCCCCAGTATGGTTATGCATAACCTTAATTACATGGCCAAATTGATAAATAAAAAGCCATCCATGGATGCAATACATTAAGGTCATGAATTACACTACTAACCTCCTCCAATCTGACTAGTTAACTTGAATTCATCATCACACGCTTAAAGTTGACGTTGATTTCAAGGACCTACTGAGAGATTAGCATGCACCTTTATGCAACTTGTTTCTTTGAGGAACTTGACCCTTGTCATATCATTCTTTTTCTTTTCTCTTCTCTTGAAATCTATCTTTCATATGTACGAATGAAATACTTCGAAGTTTAGTAAGAATTTAAGGGCGTCCTCTGAAATTTGGGAATACAATAACCAGTTTAACTTAAAACCAAACAAGATCTTGATTATTGACCGGTTTCTCGACTCCTGAGGAGAAAAGGAAGTAATTTTTCTTTCAAAAAATGCATTTTTTCTCACCAAAATTTATTCAAATTGCTAAGTCCTCGACTAGTCTAATTTCTGAGGCATTGGCACCACTGAGTTTGCGCCATCAGCCACAATTTTTTTCTTTTTTGTGCATCTCACTAGCATAAAAACAAGATATGTTGGCTTCATGATGTGGTAATATAGAAAGCAACCTCTCCTTATGTTGCATCTAACTGTTGTCCACTTCTGTGTATTGGTATATGTAGTATTCCTAGAGGTCTCTGGGTTTTTACTCTAATATTTCACTATTCTATCATATTTGCATTTGTTATTTGTTTTCTCATAGTTATACCAATGCTATGTTTGGTGTTTCTAGGCCGTATCTGTTGCTGAAAGGGTATCTGATGAGCGCTGTGAGTCCTATCCAGGATCAAATGATTCTTTGGTTGGTTATCAAGTTCGTCTAGATAGTGCAAGGTGATCCAATTTTATCCTTCCCTGACATTTTTTTTCTTCAATAAATAGCATTTCCAGAGAAATAAAGGACAAACATATTTTCTGCGGTCATCTGTAGCTGCAATTAGCATCACTATGATTTTGATATTTGTGGTTCACATCCTAGTTATTTGAGTTTCAACTTATTTTACATGTAATATGCTTGTTTTCATAGTATTGCACGTAATTGCAATTCTCTTGGTGCCAGTTTACTTAGCTGCATCTTTATGCTTATGTGGTTTTTTTGCTATGTGATGAATTTTATATGGTAATCAATCTGTAATCTGAACTAGGCAACCCTGACTTTTATATCTGGTTCTGATGTTCGTGTTGGAAATCTTGTGATTGACCTAACTGCTCACTTATTATAAATAAGGAATAACAATGCTTTTGTTTTTGTGGCATATTCTTAATGTTGGTTAAAGTTAAACTGTGGTGGAAGGTTAGTCTCTCTGGTGGGTATTCTTAATTCTCTAATCTCTTGAACCAATATGACTCCTCTAGTACAAACGGACAACATAAAGGAAGAAGTAAGTCAATTTAAAAGGACTGCCTATTGAGGCATTTTTTTAACTAAGGATCGAGTGACTAGCTCTTTTATGTCCTAGTATTGTAGGTAGAAGGATTTCCTTTGCATGATGCCTTGAGTAATAGAAATAATGTCCTACCGAGATAATAGAATATAATGGTGGAGGTGGAGCTACAGGAAATTTTTTCTCTCTCTAGAATGGAGATATCTTAGTGTCCAAAAAAAAAAAAAAAAAAAAAAAAA
>JAUEKW010000013.1:563742-577125 GCA_032274785.1 Ajuga reptans
GCTGGAAATAAAATAACGAAATCAAATAAACGAATGTCTTCTATGGCCGTCGTCGGTATACACGTGCATGTGTATCAGTTGGTGAGCCAACATAGAGGGATACCATGTGTAGGACGATTATAACATATGAATCTGCCTTTGAATTAGGATATATAGAGAATGATTCAAGGGCTATGCCAAGAGCGTTTGAATCATATTAATCTGTCATTTTCTTCTGAGTGATGTATTTGTTTTGCTGTATTCATCTTATTATGAAGTTGATTTATGGAGGCATTTATAATGTATACCTGTTACTTTTAGGCAGCAGCTGAAGGAACAAATTAAGCAGCTAGAGAATTATATTCAGACTACATCAATCAATGAGGAAAGAAGAACATCACATTTTTCTGCATCAACAGCAGCTTCTATGGCTTTTCAGTATGAGACCCCTCCTATAGTGCCATCAAAATCTGGTCCCACGAGGCTTGATTCCCAGTTTCAAGAAAGCAATGCACCGTATGGGTCCGATAGGTGGGGTTCGTCATCTTTTTCATGCTATACAACTGATGGTTTTGGGTTTTCAACAGCTCCAGAGAGAGTACCTTATGTGCCAAAGAACATTGACATCAATTACATAGATGGTTCCACTGACAAAAAATGGAGTAGTCGGGAATTTTCTTGGACAAAGAAGATAGAGGTTTATACTTGATACAACATTTCACTTTAAGTTCCATCTGTTAGCGCATAGTGGTCTAATCATCTTTTAATCTGCTTGACTACTAGGTTGAGAATAAAAAGGTGTTCGGCAATCATTCCTTCCGCCCAAATCAAAGAGAGGTGATCAATGCTTCAATGAGCGGACATGACGTTTTTGTTTTAATGCCAACTGGAGGGGGAAAAAGTCTGACTTATCAGGTTGAATTATTTGCTTTCTTCATCATTGTCTTTTTCTTTTATTGTTTCAGTCCTAGTATTTTCCTGTTAAGAAACAAAACATTTCATTAAGACGTAAAAACATAACATTTACAACCTCTGGACAGGTTATCCCACTCCAAACATTCTAGACTAAATGACGACAAGAAATAAGCATCAGAGTGCTAAACTCCAGCCCCTAAACAAGTTAGAAAAGCAAAATGCTAGAAATCTTTATGCTTTTATGTTCCCACAAAGACCTCTAAACATAATCCTGTCCCACTATTCCAAAAAAGACTGGTCAGTATCTCCAAAAGACCTTTTGTTCCTTTCTTACCAAATAGTGAATCACAACATACAATGGCGACAATGGCCACAATGGCTCTCCATTAAACACTGCCTAGACATCCTAAAAACCATCCAAGATTCAGAGCAAAGAGATCTGAACATGATAAACCATCCAAGATTCAGAGCAACGAGATCTGAACATGATTTAGGACACTCCCACCAAAGACCAAACTGAACTAGGACTTTGGACCGCAAAATTGTGCTTAATGGATTTTGTAAAAAGATATGTTCCTGAATTTCCAAGTTAAACCTGTATAACACATACCAAGTAAGGAAATAAGAATATATGGGTTTCTCATTTGCACCATCAGAGGTAGGAATCTTACCTAAAACCAGCAGCCAAGAAAACAATTGAATCTTTGGAGAACCAGGGAAAGTAGTACTCCTCTGTCCCATAAAAAGAGTCCCGTATCGTAAATTTTCTTGTCCCAAAATAAGAGTCTCGTTTAAAAAATCAACGCCTAGTTTTACTAGTTCAAGTAATTTTTTTTTTTTTTTAATTTAACATGTTAGTTAGATATGATTGAATTAGTTAACTAAATAATTAAAATAAGCCGTGTAAGTGTCTATTGATGGATTTTAGAGAGTTGTACATTCATCAGATTGACTCAAAATAAAATGTTGTACATTTTCAAATAGGACTTTTATAGGACGGAGGGAGTATATTAGAGAGAAAAATTGAAAAGGATTTGCATGAGCAAAAAACCCGAGAAGTCTCATTCCCACCTAATATCTTCAGCTCCCTCCATCAAACTTACATTCTCTAATAAACCCAGTGGGGAACACAACTCAAGCATTTCAGACTCACAGTCCCTCAAATTACTGTAAATGAAATTTCTATGTTAACATTTGAATCAGAACACTGGCAAAAGGAAATAGAGAGAGGAAAGAGTGTTCATTATAGCCGATAGTTCTCATTCTTACCCAAATATTTTATGTTCAAGCCCAATCTGGAGGTTTGGATTAGTTGCATCTTAGAAGAGATTAAATTTCTTTGGTAGTTGAAACTAGAAATACTATAGTGACAATAACATAAGTGCTGCTAAGAATATGCGTAAAGTTTGCGACAGAACTACAATATTAAGTTCACAATCATATTGCATTTGGTTTGTCGTTTGTGACAGAACTACAATATTAAGTTCACCATTCCCCTTTCCCACAACTAATTTCTTGCAGAATTGAGTAATTCCTTACAACATTTAGTTTACTGGAACTGGTGGTATACAATGTGGACATCTATTAAATTAGTTCATCCCGTAATTCAACTCAATTCATTAGCCCATAATCTGCTTCTGACATGTTGTCAATGATGGTTTATTGTAGCTCCCTGCTCATGTATGTCCTGGCATAACTTTGGTCATTTCACCTCTTGTTTCTCTTATACAAGATCAAATTATGCATCTAACACAGGTAATCTTGCCTATCACATTTGTTAAATGTTATGTAATCTTCCTTCTAATTTGTCACGGTTATAAGATCTTCTTAATTCTAACCTCGACCAGGCAAATATACCTGCTACTTATCTTAGCGCCAACATGGAGTGGCCTGAGCAGCAGGAGATTCTCAGAGAGCTTAGTTCAGATTACTGCAAATACAAGCTGCTGTATGTCACCCCAGAGAAAGTAGCAAAGTGAGTAGAGATACTCAAGTGCTAAATTCCATCTTTAAATTACTTGCTTGTAGAATATCTTTGATTCTTTATATTTGCTTTTAGAAGTTGTCAGTAAGCCATAATGCTTAAAAATATTGGAGAAAGAAGAAATGTAATGCATGTTGTGCCATTGGCGAGAGCGTGTTTTCACACAAGTGCTGAGTCTGCTGACTATTGACAAGCTAGCTGCTTGTGGAAAGTCAAAGCCTTTTCCTGGGACCTGTTGCTCGAGTTATTATATATGTATGTGTGTGTGCGTGTACTAAAAGTGAAAAAATAGAGGCGGCCTACAATATTTTACTTAATTTTTCCATTGTTTAAAGTATATATTGCACCACCTATTATAATTATTCAGTTGGATGATTTTGGTATTTTTATTGCTGTGGCTTCCCATCTGCGTCTCACTATATTACACATTTCTTGTATAACGAATCCCTACTATTATCAGAAGTCCATCCAAGGAAATATATAGATGAAATATAAGTCATTATTGATTGAGTCTTGTTACATTGGTCAAACACCACAATTTGTCATTTTTATTTCCACTTTTTCAAGAGTCCCTGTTTACCAATGGTCTTCTTACATTGAAGTATTCTTGATGTTCTCCGTCTTATGGCATATATTGTTGCCTGTAGAAACCTAGATGAGTTTTACTAAGCTAAACACTGATAATTGTGAGTAATAAGTAATTGTTTGAATTTTGAATTGTACAACTTTGCTATTTAGCAGTCCATGTTATGTTGTCACCATCATTTTTGGAGAAATATGTGTTGAGTGGTAGGATTAAGGAATCTTGTGGAGATTTGAGGTGTTGGAAAATAATATATTATTTAAATCCTTGAAAACACAAAATATACATGCTATTTCATTAATCGGAAGAAGTTTATTATTTTAGATAGCTTGTCGTATTGTGGTTAGAGGATCCAAAGTACGTTATTGAGTTATACATTAAAGTAGTTGCATTGCAAGTGTTATTGAGGATTAAAAATCTGATTCCCCTGAAAATGTATTTTGAAAAAAATCATTTTTAGAGAGCAAATGTTCTGGTGAAATAACACCAAACATCTAACAGTTAATAACTTCAAAACCTTATGATGGCATTTAAGGTGTCCCAAGTTATGTAAGCTAATAACAAAGTTAAGTTGCAAAGTTTGCTTGTTGCCTTTATCCAGGAGCTGGCTTCCCTATATAGCTCAACCAAGTTTATAAATTAACCCGGAGGAGTATCCTTAATCAGTTATGTTACCCGTGTTGTTTTTGCTCCTGATGTGTCTAAGTTTGCGACTTTGGCTTAACTGAGGTGATGTTTGATGTTGCACCTCAAGCAGCAAAATCTTGCCCCCAGATCATAAAAACACCTTCAAAACACTGATAGCTGAAAGTGTTATACCTAGAGCTGGTCTTTTTATAGATAATTTGAAAAGTTAATGATCATGCACGCTGCAGTTTTTAGGCTTGTTTCATTTTTAAGTTGAACTTCTTTTTGTTTTCCTTGACCGTATTAGAATCACTGCAGTTATGAACCAATGCCATTGTGAAGATTATAGTTTCCAGTTATCCAGTGACATTTCTGAGCAATTGTAACTGGCTAATTTTTGTTGGTTCCTGCTTGCAGAAGTGATGTTCTGCTACGACAGTTGGAGAACCTACATGCTCGTGAGTCTCTTGCTAGGATTGTGATTGATGAAGCTCATTGTGTTAGTCAATGGGGACATGATTTTAGACCGGATTACCAGGTGCTGTATGTTTATATAGCTCTACGTTAAGCTGAATTGTTCATTTAATTAATTATGTTTACTGCCAATATACAAGTAAAGGAATTGCATACAATAAAATGTTGGAAAGTTATACATTAACTTTTGTCTGTTGACAAGTGTAGTATTATGTTCTTTCAAAGGATTCACCAAAATTTCCGAAGTTCTTCATCTTTTTACATATTCCAATTTCTACGGATGCATTCATTTCTGTTTTGTGGAAAAGACTGTTTTAGCGTTGACTGGGTTTCATCTAAAATGGTTCTGGCAGGGTCTTGGTATTTTAAAGCAGAAGTTTCCAAGTGTACCTGTATTGGCCTTAACTGCTACTGCTACTGTTAGTGTAAAGGAAGATGTTGTGCAAGCTCTTGGTCTAGTAAATTGTATTGTTTTCCGCCAAAGTTTTAACCGTCCCAACTTGCGGTAAGTGTTAATTCAAGATTCATATTGGTCAACATCACAAGGTCTAATGCCTCAAATATTTCAGATATTCTGTCATTCCCAAGACAAAGAAGTCTATAGAAGATATTGACAAATTTATCAGAGAGAACCATTTCGACGAGTGTGGAATTATATACTGCCTTTCTAGAATGGATTGCGAAAAAGTAGCGGACAAGTTAAAGGTTTGTCCATTGACTTTGATGGTTTTGTTTATTTTATGAGTTATGAAGATGCTGGGTTTGTGAGCTATCCCTTGTTTTTGCTGGCAAATAATTATCAAATCTGGGAGGTCAAATAAACAAGAAGGCAAAATATTGTGGTGTATTGTGGTATCGGCAGTATGCTGGTCAATTTGGTTAGAGAGGAATAGAAGATTTTTTCAGGAGTGCGAGGAGAATGGAGAGGATGTTCAGGGAAGAATTAAATATCAAGTAGCTCTTTGGTTGTCTAGTCACAGAAAATTTAGGGGCACCCCTGTATCGGGCCTAGTTAGAAATTGGTGTTTTGCTTCGTAATGGCTTTGTAATTGCTTAGTCTCATTCCCTTGTACTTAGAATCTCCTTGTATATTTCTGCCAGGGATCTCTCATCCATTGGCCAAACTATTAATAAAGTTCTGTTTCTTATCAAATTTAATTGTCAACTTTGACGAATATTTTCACCTTGTTGCCACAAGCTCTGTGCACAATCATGATTTCATCTTAAGTGGAATTAAATGAAAATCTATTTTATTACATATATTAGTATCTAATGACATTTTATATGCTCTACGGTATTGGCAATTCCACGGTTCAGTTAAAACATGTAGTTAGGTGTTGTAAGATCAGTTTCATATTATTTCATTTAGTTTTCTTCTTGATAAGAAAGCAAGATAAATTTGAGTTTGCGACCGACTAAAACAATTTTGTTTATTGAAAATGGTTTATAGCTAGCTGCTGGCAGTTGGAATCTTCACCTCACTAGTGTTGTCTACGACCCTTAAATATGTCAGATGTTTTTGGAATTTTATGTTGGAAGCTTATGCCTTTTTCAGGAGTATGGGCACAAAGCAGCATTTTACCATGGGAGCATGGAGTCTACACAGCGTGCACTGATACAGAAACAGTGGAGCAAGGATGAAATCAACATTATATGTGCAACAGTGGCCTTTGGGATGGGTAAAAATTTCATACTCTTTTTGCTCCCTTTGGAGCTCATAAGACGTGTACTGATTATCAGTGTTTTTAGGTATCAATAAGCCTGATGTTAGGTTTGTCATTCATCACTCTCTTCCTAAATCCATTGAAGGCTACCATCAGGTAGTCTCTGAGCCACATCCTTCTCCTCGTCCATTTTCTCTGATATTTCTAGTACAAATGTACAATACTGATGATACATTCCTAATCATATGGGCATTACCTTATTATATGTAGGAGTGTGGCCGTGCTGGTAGGGATGGACAGCCTTCATCTTGTGTGTTATACTACAGTTATAGCGATTATGTGAGTTCCAAAATCAGAAGCTGTCTTGTTCACCCTTTTGATCATAATATTTCCTTTTATATTCTTTTATTGTGGGCTTACTTACATGAGTGTCCTTGTCCGTCTTTCTGCAGATTCGTGTGAAGCACATGATTAGTCAAGGACCGGTTGAGCAAACTCCCTTTGCATCTGGATATAATCGTACAAATATGGGATCTTCAGGGAGGTTATTGGAGACAAACACTGAGAATCTTCTACGAATGGTATTGACAGAATATTTTCATCCTGTTAACCTTATTGGATTGTTCATATCTTTTAATACACTGAGATTGTTTTCAGGTTGGATACTCTGAAAATGATGTTGACTGTCGACGTCTGCTACAACTAATACATTTTGGAGAAAAATTTGATTCTATCAACTGCCAGAAAACATGCGATAATTGTTCTAAGAATCAAAGCTATGTAGAGAAAGATGTGACTGAGATAGCAAAGCAGCTGGTTCGGATTTCTAGATTTTATTCAACCTATGAATTGTCTTATTTTCTTTTTTAACATAGAGAATAAGCTGTGTATTACTTTTGTGGCCGTTTTTTATCTTCTATTTGATGATAGAGTCGTTTCAGCTGATTTACAGTTTCAAACACTATGCTATGCTACACAGGTTGAATTAGTAAGGATGACACGACAGCAGTTTTCTTCTGCCCATCTCTTGGAGGTCTTCAGAGGTTCCTTAAGCCAATTTGTATGTCCTGATGATTAGATGTATTTTCATGTCTTGCTAATGTCTTAAGCAATTTATTTGACACTGTTCTGACACAAAAATGTAGGTAAAAAAACATAGACATGAGACGTTGAGCCTGCATGGAGCTGGAAAACATTTGCCCAAAGGTGAAGCATCACGTGTATTGCGTTATTTGGTGACTGAAGATATTCTTGTTGAGGATGTCAAGAAAAGCGATGTATATGGATCGGTGTCCTCAGTAGTAAAGGTATAGCTGTCTTTTTCCTTTCTTAGACAATTGTTTCCATGAAGAATGGTAGCCTCTCCTCTCTTTTGCCCTCCCCCCGTTTGTCCCTATCGCTCTCTCTCGTCTCCACTCCCTTTGATCTCGCTTTCTCATATTTTCACATATTGTTTGTGTATTTAAGTACTACCATTTGTATTTATGCCCTTTTACCTCAGGTGAATGAATCCAAGGCATACCATCTCTTTGCTGGAGGCTTGACATTTAAACTAAGGTTATGCTTGTTTGCAATCATTAAATTCACTACTTTACTTTTCGGAAAATTTTCCCTTCACAAATCAATCATTAGCCACTAAAGCAATGTTGAATGAAAAAGACACCGGTTAGAAATTCAGGTGACATTTTCGAATGAATAGTATAGAGTTGTATCAATTTAGATACTGGTACGGGTTGGAAGGCTGGCATTTTGCCACTGTTTTTTATTACTAACCAACATTTTGTTCTGATTAAGTTTTATAGATAGTTCTATGTACTTGGTTATATTTTATGTTGTCCTTTTAGCCTCTACTTCTGAACTTGTTTGATATGATTGAAGTGGTCAAGTGGGAAGTAATGACATATGGACTATTAACATGCATGTTAACTTTGTGAATGGTTCTTTCCATCTGCAATTTTCTATCGCTGTTGTGTTGTAATTGACGTTGAAGTTTTCCTCTTGTTTTTATTTACTATGTTACAGTATTCACCTAAATGTGCTTCTAATTAACAAAGCAAAGTCATCACTATCCCTGTGGCAGAATTAAATTGCAAATCATCCATAATTATTGGTCGAATAATTATGTAAACCACGTTTGGCTATTGGCTCGTACTTACCATTATTGGTTGAATTACTTTCAGATTACCGGCTGCTGTTAAGGCATCTAAGTCAAGTCGACCAGGATCCACACCAGCAAAAGGTTCACTGACATCAGAAAAGCAGACCCCTTTGCAAATGGATAATAATCCACCAGCCCAACCTCAGTCTGAAGTGGATTTGGTAGATTCTATTATTTTCAAATTACAGCATCTCTGTTTCTGAACTAATCGAGTGGATGCAATCATGCGATATTCATTTACAGTTCTGTTTTGTCCTCACAGAACCTTTCTGCAAAACTATATTCTTCATTGCGAGTGCTTAGAACTGTTCTTGTCAAGGAAGCTGGAGAAGGGGTAATGGCTTATCACATTTTTGGGTATGTACTGCATCTTTCAAATGATTAGTCCATTTTACACTAATTGTTGAGGATCCAATAAAGTCGGAATTATCATCTGAACCTCTACCTGTCTCTCTCAGAAATGCTACGCTTCAGCAGATCAGTAAAAGAATTCCTAGAAGTAAAGAGGAACTTCTAGAAATCAACGGTATTGGCAAGTAAGCCATTTTCCTCGTGTAAAATCTTTAGAGTTCTTTTATATAACCCTCCAGCTGGCATGGCTTAACCAACGTATTGTATCATTTCAGGGCAAAAATTACCAAATATGGAGATCGGTTGTTGGAAACCATTGAAGCCTGCATCAGGGATCATTACAACGAAAAAAATAGCAGCAGCAGTAATGACAGTACTGAGTCGAAAAGGAGAAGAAACACCACTAATGAGAATGGCAATGATGATGACTTCATAGAGATCACCGGCCGGTCCAAGAAAAGGTTGGCAAAGAAACAAAACAACAACTCCGAGGCTGTTGATCGTGTCAATTCTACTAACATTGACGAATTCGATGATATCAACTTTGATGACAATCTATTTGATGTTGATGTTGGTGAAGCTGATGAAGGCAACGGTGGAAGAGTTCTACCTTCTTGGTAACTCAATGTTATATTTATTTCAGCATTAAAAATTTGGTTGGATTTAGTGCAGTGTCTCAAAAAACATCAGATTCTATTCATTGTAATTATTATGTTATCATTTACTTGGCTTCTATCTCATAACATATTTTGCATTTCAGATATACTTATCTTGTTTATTTCTAAATTCATGTACTGAATCATTTTCAGGTACTGATCATCTGTTCTGTAAGTCTAACCCAAACTTAACCAAATTGTAGTTATTAGGATACAATATTATTTTAGCGGATTGATAATCAAATAGATTAGTGAAAAGTAGTGTAAATAATCATTTATGTTACTAATACTATAATTTTACGGCATTGGCTAGCAGTGCAACAAGTCGACTTAACCCACCTAGTTAAAATCAACTATATATTTATTATTCTTCAGATATGGTAATATTCTTTCAGGATTAACTTTTGACATTTATAGTAAAATTAAATTATACTCTGTACAATCTCAAAACAAACATATAATTTCAACACTCAACTTTATTTCTCAAATTCAGGGTTCGAAAGAAGTCATTTCCCTCGACCAACTAAACCAAACACCTCGTAAGAAATAGTTGATGTGCAAGAAATGCAAACAAGTTTTGCAACATCACTCTCTTTTATTGCTTTGTTACTCTCTTGTAATAGAAACTATATCAGAAGCCTCTTCTAGCACATCACAACTATCCGATATTAGCAACAATGTGCTAGAAGTGCAAATAGTTGCTAATATCGGACATTTGTGATGTGGTTTAGGAGCATCTGGACAACCTGGGGCGATACTCGTGATGCCGACTCCTTCAACGTTCCAATCTTGACTTCCGTTTCTGCGTCAAGCCGTTTCACTGTTGATCCCGAAATCCCACTTGACTACATACATTAATCAAAACAATATCATAAACATGATTTTCGAAGAAAAACTTATAATAATAAAAAAAGAAGGTTAAAGAACCTCAGAAATGCTGTTTTGGTAGTCAGCTTCCATGTGGGATCTGTAGTTAGTAACTTCCTTCTCTGCTTCTTCCTTAGCCTGCTTCAGCCTTGCCATTTTCACTGAGAACAGAGATCAATTTTATATATATATATATAAAGTTGAAAGAAATAATAAGAAATAATAATGGAGGTTGTTACAGTTTCTAGCAGCCGTGACAATCTGTTGAGCCTCATTTTCAGCAGTCAGTAGCATTTGAATGCTTCCATGTCCTTTTACCGGATCCATAACTATCTGCACGAAATTGATTGTAGCTTAATTGGTTCAGCTCTTTGTAATCCAGGGATCAAATCTTGCCAAATCCCGTCCCAATCAGGATATGTACTAGAAAAAAATAACTAGCTGTGGATTACAATTACTTTTTTATCCCCCAAAAAAGAAACTTTTGGGTTGTGATCAATGATCATACATATCAGATATGACAAGGATAAATTATAAACAAATTTAGCGACCAATGCTTTATTTTTTGTTGTTTTTTTAAAATTGAAATTCGATCGGAGATGCATAAAGGAACATCAGTTTTCTTGTTAATGTAGATAGATCTAAGAACTAAAATTACACATTAAATTTGTATTCAAAATCATTGGGAAATGATGATTTTATATTAACATCCATGATCGGTAAGAATTAAAGAATTAAGAGGATGATTTAGTTACCTGTTTTGGCAGAGGGTTAATGTTTGCAGAAATGAATGTTGGAGATCCAACACAAAAATGGTTAACATACCTATAAATAAATTCACATAATACGGATCTAGAATTAATGTGAGTGATTCTTGTTAGGAAATGATTATTTCCTAACAAACTATAAGAAAATTCTCTTTTACCCACAAATTATATATTTAACAAATCTTTCCACTTTTTACTTTAATTTTTATACTTTCTCTGTAAGATTGTCATTCTATTTCTCTCTCCTATTCCATCTTACAAATCTCAAATCGTAACATTAATAATATCGTGACTACTAAAATAATAACATACAATATACGATGTTATAAGTTACATATGTAATCGTGACAATAAATTATATAATCGTGATATAGAATATAAGATATTGTAAATTATATTCATAATCATGACATACAATATATGATATTATAAGTCATGATTTGATATTATAATATATGGTGATATATCCTTACATAGAATATATGATACTATAAGTTACATATATAATCGTTACATACAATATATGATATTATAAGTTACATACAGTATTATATCGTTACATACAATATATGATATAATCGTTGCATAATAATATATTAATTGTGACATACAATTAATAAGTTATGATTTGACCATTAATAAATCGTGACATACAATATATTATTAATATCGTGACATATACAAATAAGGCACGATTTGACAATAAATAAATCGTGACAAAATAAATAAATAAGTCACGATTTGAATTATCCAAATAAAATCACAATTATTATGGTGACAAGTAAATAAGTGGAGTGTGTCTTTTTGCATTAAAATATGGGGCCCGAGCAACTGCACCCAATAAATTATAAGAGAATATTTTTTACACACTAACTAAAAATTAAACAATTGTACCTACTGTCAAAGCAAAAAGGTACATTTTCAGACTTTTTATGTTGATGATGACATTTTTTCATCGCGACATCAAAATCGTGACAACAAAATAATCGTGACATCAAAATAATTGTGACATCAAACTCAATTCTACCTAATCGTTACACAATAATCGTGACACCATTTTGGTTAAGTCCTAATCGTTACATTGTTTTGTTATCTATCAAATAGTCGTTACATTTGTGATCGTGACATTTTTTATTTTTTAAATTTACCATTGCGATGTATTTATGTCGCTTTATTAGTTTTGTATCTACTCTCAACTTTTTTTTTACGAATTAAATTTCAAATGTTAAGTCCTTTACTTTTTTTTTTGTCTAGCACATTTTTAACTTCCCACTTTTTCACTGCGGTTTATTTTTTATTTTCCTCCTCTACATGTTTTACTGATCTTTCTTCAGTTGGGATCACACTATTGAGTCGTAATATTCTATCGAGGGTTCATTCCATATATTATTAAGGTATACTCTTTATCTTCTATTCTATATTTTAAGCACTATTATTTTGTAGAGATACCAATTAGATCTTATTTAATTTTTTTCTCACGATTTGTTACGATTTTAAACTCTTAGATTTTAAAGTTTCATTCCATATTTTTTGTCACGATTTGTTACGAATTGTTATGAAAAATTTGGTGCGATTTGTAACGATTATTTTAATAACCTTATTGTCATGATTTCAAATTTTTTTTCACGATTATCATATCGTGACATGTGGTCCCACTGCGATTGTAAACAATTTTATTTATTGTCATACATGTGGTTAATTATTGTCATACATTTGGTTAATTATTGTAAACGATTTTTTCACGATTATCATGGCATGTGGTTAATTATTGTCACGATATTTGTCATGATTTATCGCAAATATTTGTAATGAATTGATATAATATTAATATTAGTTGTCGATTTGACCATTTTTAATTTTAAATAGTCACGATTTGGTTATTAATTATTACTCGTGGCATTTTAAATAGTTTACACTTATTGTTATGTAAATTTTAAAACTGTTACCCACTGTGATTGTAAACGTTACCCTAAAAAAATCATACTATTTACGTATTTAATTAATTTTACAGATGGATTGGAGAAGGATGGTAGTTTATTTTGATGGTTATTGGGATGATCCGAATTATCTGGGTGGACAGGAAGAAGTTTTAGTTGTACCTACTTATGGAATAACATATTCTATGTTGGTTGATAACATACACTCCATTGTTCAGGCCAATTTAGATAGGAATTCATATATTTTGTATTCCTTGGATATTGATGAGAATATTACCCGAAAAATAAAAATAAAGAATGATTTTGATGTGCAGTGTATGTTGCAAAGTTTGTGTGATCTTGTTGTATTTGTTACTTTAAATCCGACTAACAACTTTCCTAATGAACTTGTTCCGGTCATACAGTACATGAGAAATTTTGA
>JAUEKW010000013.1:593726-610844 GCA_032274785.1 Ajuga reptans
ATTTTTGAAAATCGGATTTGGGTCAACCCGTTGCATATAAAAAGATCCATGCAACGGGGGCACATAAGTGTTACTCTTTATTGATTGAGTTAGAATAGCGGATGAAATATTATTTGAAATAGAACATCTCATCTGATCTAAGCCGGCCAATTATAATCAAACTTAGATGAGCTAACTTTTTCTAGAATTTTTTATTCTCCGTCTAATTTATAAAGATTTACCCTTCTAAAAAAATAAAAAATTATAAAGATTTGTAGGGTGAATCGGGTATTGATTTGTGTCCGATAAGAAATCGGGTCTCCGCCATTTTTTTCCCCTAATTTCACTCCTTGCTGCAATTAAGTCCCTAGCCAATAATTCTCTGCCGAGTCAACTCAGCCTCCCTGTGAACTCAAACACATACTGAAACTCCCACCCGCACGTACAGGTATAATTGATCAATAGACGGGCTTTTGCTCCTCAAGCTCGCACTGAGAGCAATGACAGATGTTTCCAACGATTCGAAGGATATTGAGAAGCTCTACGAGTTTGGGGAACGCCTCAACGAAGTCAAAGACAAGTCTCAGGTCCCTAATCTTAGTCGATTTCTGCTTTCCTCATTTAGGGTTTCAGCAATTGATCAGCAAGTCTGAGAAATTACGCGACTTGCGAGTTGATTGGTATTATCTGTGGTATGTAAACAGCATGCTGAAGATTACGAGAACATAATAAAGACGGCAAAAAGCAGCAGCGTGAAAGCTAGGCAATTAGCTGCGCAGATGATCCCTCGGTACTTCAAGTATTTTCCGGGCCTATCAGTTAATGCTGTTGATGCGCATCTTGATTTATGTGAAGCTGAAGAATTAGGGGTCAGATATCCTTAATTTATCAAAATATTACTTCTTTCCCAATATGTGAAGTGGTTTTTCTGTGAAAAGCTTAGACTTTTGACTTTATAGGGCTTTTGACATCGTTGATTGAAGTTGTTTACTTAGTGCTTATATCTAATGCATGCAATTTGTCACAGTGGTTAATAGTGTAGTGAAATTTTCAGATTCGGGTTCAAGCAATTCGTGGGCTCCCTCTTTTCTGCAAGGATACACCAGAGCATCTTTCTAAAATTGTTGACATTCTTGCACAGCTCCTCACCGCAGGTATTATGTGTTCTGCGGTTCTTTTAAGAATGTGAATTTGTTAGCTGCAATTTCATTGCTAATAAAGTAAAGAAACTTATACGGTGGAAGTGTAATTTATGATTTTCCATCTTTTCTTTGTAGAGGAAAATGTGGAGCGTGATGCTGTACATAAAGCACTTCTGTCCTTATTGAGACAGGATGTTCAAGGTAATTTTGCTGATCACTGACATGTATACGACTGTCTACGTATGCAATTTTTGGGATCTCAAGGGGTCAGAGTGAATTTGGGATACTATGGGACAACAATATCACATCTTTCAGCAGCTTTCACATGCCCATACTCATGAGGTTACTTTTAGTGTTAAATTGTTTCTAAAGCTCTTCGAGTCACATGTATTGGTTATCTTCTGAGTATTGACTGTAGTGGAATTTGGTGTAAAAAGAAATGATTTTTATGTATAAATAAATAATACTACCTCCATCCCAAAAAAAGAGTTCTGTTTGAAAATATTTTTTGTCCCAAAAAGGAGTCAGGTTCAAAATTCAATATCTCGTTTAATTAGTCATCGTAAAGAATTTAAAAAATTAACATCACGGATAAGTTTTACATGAAATCAACAAATAAAGAAGTCACATAAGTGAGATTTTGAAGGTTTTTATTTATTTATTTATATTTATTTATTTTTAAGATGAAGTTTCTAGAGGGTTGTATATACATCAAATTGACCAAGAATTACAAGTTGTACCTTTGTGAAAGTGGACTCCTTTTCCAGGACGGGGGAGTAAATAATATGGAAAAGAAACAACAAGTGAGTTCAGAAATTTCTTTTCAAGGTAGTACATTAGCAAATGCTAACAAAAAAGTTGAACATGAATGCTGTAAAAAATATTGATAGTGTTGTGTTCGTCTCACTCCTAAGTTGATATAAGGTCAACCCGAATCAAGTGAGATTGGGGTCAAGGCTTGTTTGCTTGAAGTGTTCCTTTTAGCATGTTGGACTTAGTATTTTGTATATTGCTGGGATTGCATCTCCATATATAAAATACTGATGCAACCGACTGGTGTAGTTTCAAATCATGTTTGCTTGTTCATTTATTGGAAGGCTTGATGGTATCTCTAGATATTTGGTTACTTCCTTCTGCTATAATCGTTGGGAAGTCTCGTCTTGTTCCATTAAATCCTTAAAAGGAAGCAGTAACTCTAGTGGAAGAGATACATTGTTTCTTATCATGCTCTATATCGTTGGGTTTTTCTATGTGCAAATTTACAGCTTCAGGTAATCTTCTAACAGATATGACTTTGTAGCAATTGACTTTGTCGAATGCTAAGAATGAGTTTAGTTGACTACTTGACTCTCTAGTTCTTTAGTCCAGAATAATAGTGTAGATTGTTATAAAGTTACTAAGACGCAGAAATTGAGGTTTTCCTGATTCTCACAATGGTTTGTGGTATCTAGTGAGTGATCATTTACCACTGTGGTGAAGGCTTCTTATGTTTTCAGACAGCTTCTAGTGGTCTTTCAGCACTTTAAAGACTCAATTTTATCAGATTACATTACAGATTGGTAGGGTCTGGACTGTATCTCTTTGAACTTGCTTTCTTTACGCTGTGGCTTATATTCTCATAAACTCTGCATGCAGCTTCTTTGACTGCCCTATTTAAGCATATTGAGAGTGTGGACGAGCAGATAACCGATGAAAATCTACGTGAGAGGACCCTAATTTTTATTAAAGACAAGGTGGGAAGGCAGCTTTCAACTTCTTTTCTTGTAGTGCATGTCTTGTTTTCATCTTTGAAAAAACAGCTCCACGTTCTTTATTTAGGTCTTTCCACTTAAAGCTGAGCTTTTAAAGCCCACGGATCAAATGGAAAGGCACATAACTGATTTGATAAAAAAGGTATATCTATGTTTCCTCTCTTTCTGTTGAACAAAAAATGTTGCCCTTGTCCCATCAGTCTGTCTCAAGTAAAGATGGTGGTTTTATAATAAAATGCATGACTCTTTGAAGTTAAATTTGCAGAGCTTACAAGATGTCACTGGAGCTGAATTTAAGATGTTTATGGATTTCTTAAAAAGCTTGAACATGTTTGGCGAGAAAGCTCCTCCAGAGAGGATACAGGAACTTATTGCAATTGTTGAAGGCCAAGCTGATCTGGATGCCCAATTTAATGTGAGTATTCTTTTGAATGTGTGATGATATGAGATGTCTGTTATGGTTTTAAAAAGAAAAGAAACAATTTTAAGAGGAACCTTAGTTTCTTGAATTAAAAGCTAGAACTGTGGGCCTGCCTTATTTCGATAATGTTATCGTCATTCTATGAGGCTGTTCAAAGTTATTATTCTCGGATTTTTGGCACAATAGGTTCCATGAATTTATTTTGATATTTTTCATAAGCTTGCACTCTTAGTTATCAGCTCAGGGATATCAAAGTTTCTGAAACCAAAAAAATAAGGTTGATGTTGGAGGAGGATGCACAAATTCCCACCTTCCGTCTGCTTTCTTGTTGGAGGAGGGCCAAATTTCCTAATCTCATTTTATATGTGTGCAGGCTTCAGATGGAGACCATATAGATCGACTGATTTCATGCCTGTTTATAGCTCTTCCAATTTTTGAGGTCCATATCATGCTTGCTAGCTATTCTCCTTCATTCTTACTGTACTTGATTTTATCCTAGCTGACTTTTGAATTACTTGCAGAGAGGCGCATCTAATAGCAAGTTCTTCAACTATTTAAACAAGCACATATTTCCAGTATTTGATAAGGCGAGTATGCCAAACAACTTCTCTAATGACTTTTATATGTAATCGATCCTTGCTGTACTCTGGTGGCTAGAGATTATATGTTATCATATTCCACCAATAAGTTGAAAGCATTGCCAATTTTTCTCTGTAGTTCCTACGGTATAATCCATCCCAGTTTGCAGAATTCTTGATTCTTGTTAATTAGTATAACAGTCATAAGATTTTCCTTGTACTCTTTTTTATGTAATTGTCTTGCTTTATCTTAATAAATCATTACTATCAGGCGTTGATGACCTGATGGTCTCCGCGCTTCTTCTATCTTAATAAATCATTACTGGCTTTTCAAAGAAATTGTATATTACACTGAACTATAGTTACCTGATGAGCATGCTGAACATCTTCCTGAACTATGACTTTTGTTTGCTCATCAGCTTCCTGTAGAACGGAAGGTGGACCTTCTTAAAAACCTTGCTGAGAGTTCGCCTTACACCTCGCCACAAGACTCTAGACAAATCCTACCTGCTGTGGTTCAGCTCTTAAAGGCAAGTTCCTGAACTATATTGTATACATGATCAATGTACGATGGAATGCGCAGTGCTCTCTGGAGTGGTTTTAATCTTTACCTCAAACAAAAGAGAAGGAACAATTTTGTGTGTTTGTCCAAATTTTATTTTTTGACCTTACTGAGATATCTGATTGGCAAGCTCAACTTTTTGTAAGCGTGTCCAACCCTTGCCTTGGATATATGTTTATTTACTTTTTCATTTTTGTCATCATCATGATGAAGCAAGAGCCTTGAATTTTAGTGATGTTTCTACGTGTCTCTGATATTCCAGAACTTTGTTGGGAATATCCCTGTAATGCAATTTTATGTCTTAACCCATTTTATATTTCAGAACACTATGCCTCGACGAAAATCAGGAGAAGAGATGAACTTTACTTATGTCGAGTGCTTGCTGTATTCATTCCACCATCTAGCTAATAAGGTTAATAACATTCTCTTATCTTACATTTTGAATGGCCTGAGTCCCAAATTACAAGTTAATGTCTACTGTTTACAGGCACCAAATGCGACTAATAGCTTATGTGGTTACAAGATTGTGACTGGGCAGCCCTCGGATAGGCTTGGAGAGGATTTCTCAGATCAATATAAAGATTTCTCTGAGCGGTCAGTGCACTCATTCTGGAAGTGCAATCACTTGATCTTGAGCCTTCAATTCGTGTTTTTTGTTCTTGAAATTATGAAAAGAAATGATTTCCTTGAAGTTCATTGTTCATTTTTCTCTTCATTTTTTTTTTCAGCTTCTATTTATATATATACTGTGAAGAAATTGACTTTTACATTATAGTTAGTTTTATGTTTACACTTCTACTGCATATATGATAGCCTCCAACCCTTGTTTTGAAAGATCACATTTTGTTGAATGCCACAGATTGAACTGTGTTGAAGACCTAGCGCGTGCCACTTTGAAGAAGCTAACTCTGGGAATGGCAGAGCATAGCAAAACACTGGCTGCTGCTGCATCGGATGAGGCAAAGGCTAGCATTGTGAGTTCATATTTGAATCAGCATACAATAAAAGTAAGCATATGATTGGTTTGTTGCATAATGGACTTAATGCGATTTCATGTGCAATCTGTAGAAAACACAAAAGCAGAACACCACAAGTGGATTAAGAACTTGCAACAATATCTTGTCTATGACACAGGTATGTGGAACATACCATAATTATTGCAATTTTAAAATACTCTCGAATTTCCCTAGCTGATTGGCTTGCTTTCTTTTTTGTACTCAGCCTCTGCACTCCAAGACACCATCATTTATTGGAGATAAGATAATTACTTTATCTTGGAAGGAAGCTGCCAAACCTTCTGGAACGTCAACTGCAACACTCACTGGGTATGTTCCTCAATTCACTTATCTAGGGTTGGAAAGTACATTCTAAATAAATTTAACTTGAGTCATTTTTTGAATGAGTTCAGGAAAAAGGGAATGTTGACTACACCTAAAAGATAAACTGTTGGCATTTGTACTAAATTTCAAGCAATTACGATATGTTCCTTTGAGAAGGAAATCCCTAAAACAGCAGGAATACTTTTTTCATAACTTTGGTGCATAGGGGTGCCTAAATAGTGGCAGACTGGAGACATCAAACGATGATAAGCTAAGCTTATGAATGCCGCCATGATAATATATTGAGTAGTATAATTTTATTACGAGAATTTCTGATATTAGCATGGACCACTTTATGATCTTCTGTGAGAATTATCCCAAGTAGTGAATCCAACATATTACAACAGTTTTATGATTCTTTTCTGACTGGGTAAGTTGCACTGTATTTATTGTTCATCAATCGTTTTCCATCTGCAGAGGGAAGCGTCCTGAAGTGCAAAATGGCGCTGGTAATAATCCACCACCAAAAAGGGGACGTGGAGGTGGCAGCTTTCAGTCATCTGGAGGGAGAAGCTTTGGAGGCCGAGGCAGGGGCCGTGGTGGACATGGTAGAGCAAGGGGAAGAGGGAGAGGAAGAGGGTTCCGGTAGCTGATAACATCAATGTAAGATGGAAAAAAAGTTGTCTGATTTGAGTTGTCATTGTGTATGTACCATCGTGTATTTTAGCAGAATTTTGACGAGAGGAAGAGGCGATTGTAAAATTTTGTTTATCAACTTTATTTATTTGTTTGGTTTGCATATATTTGATTTGGCGGATGAGATGTTGAAACTCAAAATCAAACCAAACTGCATATATTTGTTTGGTTACCTTATTCTCTGTATGAACAATTATTCACACTATATACAAGCAACCCCCATAATAAATAACCGTTCGATATTTGGCAAAATGACCCTCTACCAGACTACCTGATTTTCCTTTGAAATTGCACATTAGCCCCCACAATATGTTATCTATTTTTTAATTATTTTTTCCTTGAATTTCAGCATTTGTAAGGTTTTTTTTATATTTTAAAAAAAAATTATATTTGTTCTTAATCAATAAAAATCCTCCAACTATTCTAATTTAAGTATTTTCCAAATTTTGAAGAAAAAAGGTTATTTAAACAAAATGTTATGAATGAGGGCTTTTTAAATGATGTATTCTGTTGATAAGGTCATTTACAAAAATAGCTTGATAATTCATTATTTTAGAGAAAAAACAAAATATTATGTCAAATAAGGAATTTTCTTTTATGCGTTAATTATAACCAGCACTACTCATTAAAAATCATTAAAAGATAAATCAATTAAATTAATTGATAAAATCTGAATATAACAAAAGGAAAGATTTTGATGGGTATAAGGAAAAAGGAAAGACAATCATTACTCATTAGGATCCGCAAAGATCCGACCCAACGGTCATAATTAGGGTAATTGACTAATTGGATCGGCAAAGATCCGACCCAACGGCATGATTAGGGTAATTGAAAGCAAAACCCGACCCAACGGTCATTGAGGCAGGCGCCATCCGTCCACCGACCCGATTTCTCATTACAATTTACAAATATATACATGCCCGGAACGTGTTTGGATCCGAGTTGAAAATCGTAAATAGGGCCCGTACCCGGTAGGTGATTGCGGTTCCTTCTCAGTGCCGCTGGAGTTTTCTGTTAGAAAGTTGCCAATTTGACCGAGACGGTCGAAGGAATTTCTTTGCTGCATAGATTGATTTGATAATAATTGAAGGAATTTTTTGGCGCCATAGATTGATTTGTTTATAATTAGAGAAGTAATTCATTTGCTGCATAGATTGATCTGTTAATTTATTTGTTCACCGGTGAAAAAGGTTGAATGCCGAGATTTTGGAAACCAGAAAGGGAGAAGCCGCAGCTGGTCGAAGACGAATAAGGCGACGTTTTGTTCTACTCCGCCTCCGTTCATATTTGAACTTTCTGTGGTGGCACCGCTCATCGTATTCCCGATTCAAACGCTCTTCATTTCATTGAATTATCCCCAAATATGCTACGACAATACAGATTGTTGCGCCGCTGCGGCCGTCTCCCCCGCCACTACCTCCGCCGCGCCTTCTCCGGGAATCCCCATACTCCTTCGGAGCCCCCCACCATTCTCAGGAAGTCCGAGCATGACATCCCCCCGCCTGCCCTCCATCCCGATTTCCGTCCTGCCCCTCCCTCCTCCCGCTCGTTCGTCTCCAAGACCTCCCTAATCGCTGCCGCCTCTGCCTCTGCCCTCCTCGTCGCTTACACCATCTCGTCTCCCAAGGATGACTCTCCTCTGGAGTACCGCTCCCAGTTAAAATCAATTTATTCAGAAGTTGAAACCGCTATCGAGAAATCAAATGATTCTATCAACAAAATTGTGAATAAGATGAAACAAACTGGGGTTGCTGCTTCCGTCTTGTGGCAATCATTGAGGTCCGTGATGTCTTCGGCGAACTACGAGGTTAGGGCAGGGTTTGAGCTGCGGGTGGCAGCATTGTTGGCCGACATTGTGGCCGCCAGTGATAGCCGGAGAGTGGCGATCGTTGGTGCCGGCGGTGGTGCGGTGGTAGACTGGTTGTTGGAAACCGTCGCAGTGCCAAATGCAACCCAGGGCGAATCGGCTAGGGCGTTGGCCTACTTAATTGCGGATTCCAATGTGTGTGAGGCTGTTTTTGGGCGGCCTCGAGCTGTTCCGAATTTGTTGAGGTTCATTTTCTCTGCTCAACCTCAGCGATCAAAGAAAGTGAGTCGCTTTCATTTTAAAATCTTGCTGTTATTGAGCGTCAGCTGATTGATCAAATCTACTTGGCAGTTCACAAATGTAGGCACCTTTAAGCACTGCTGGTAAATATTGTGATAGTACTGGCGGCTTTTCTTGGTCTTCTCGTGATGTTTATATGTAGATATTGAAGCTTATTGTCTGGATTGTGAAACTTTTGAAATGGAGAAGACCGCTGATTTCTCTCATATTTTACATTTTTAAAACCTGTCATTTCAAATACAATTTTGCTGATTAGATATCTTTATTTTGTTTTAATGAAACATTATTAACATAAATGTTGCCACCTACTACCATTTATTGAAGTTGATAATCTCCATTTAATGAATTTTGTGTAATCGGCTATGTTTGTTTTGGGAAAGTGAAATATGTTTAGTTTTTGAGAAAGTGTAATATCTAAATGCTGACTTTTGAGAGAATAACATGAGTACTTTTAAGTAATAATTATGACTGTGTTACAGTTTCTTTGGTGTTGATATTCTGTGTTTCTTTGGAGTAGCGGTCCCAGCGAAGTTCATTCGATGTTTCAGATAAAGGCAAGAGTATGCTGGTAGCAGCAATTATGGATGTTGTCACATCCAACTGTGACAGTGTAGAGAAATTATCACTCAAATCATTGCTACCAGAAAACGCTGAAAATAGAGATATTGCAGCAGCTATAGAAGTAATCGAAGAAGGTTGCATGCATTGGGATGGACAGCATGTGGATGATGAAGATGACGATGATGGTGGAAAAGGGATGAAGGGTATTGGGATCAAGGTTCTTGGAGGCACCACCGTTTTGGGGCTCTCAGGAACTGGTGGGTTTGCTGATTTGGATCAGTCTGATTCCTACAACTCAAGAGATGTTGAAGATGTGCCAGCAAATTTTAATAAAAGATATGAAATGGCCCCAAGTCAGGCAAAGGTGTCTTCTGCCGTGGTTCCTGGCCTTTGGGATGATTTGGACTCTGAACATGTGGCAGTACCATTTGCAGCGTGGGCATTAGCTAATTGGGCAATGGCATCTGAAGTAAATCGGACTCATATTCAAGAGTTGGATAGAGATGGACAAGCAGTTATGAGTGCATTGGTGGCACCTGAGAGATCTGTGAAATGGCATGGGAGTTGGTTGGCGCAGTTGCTTTTAGAGGACCGAAATCTGCCTTTAAATGATTCAGTTTCTGATTGGAGCTCTAGTCTTCTTTCTACTATTTCTCAAGCTAGCAAAACTCAGGACTTGCCTTTGGCTCAAGTGGCTTTGTCTGCATTATTGGTAGCTATTGAGAGAAGCAATCAAGCCCAGGAAGTAGTAATGGATAGAGGTCTTCATTCGATGAGAGAGGCAGCTAAAAAGACGGTGAAGCATAGACCTATCCAAGAATCATTGGCGAAAGCTTTAGAACTAATCAGTTCCAGAGAAATGCATATGTCTCTTGAAGAGTGTCAAAAATGGTCAGCCATTCTACTTTCTTGGGTATTTGGCAAGGCCTCCTCTGACACAATTCGTTCTTCCGCTATAAATATTCTTTCGCACATTCTTGAAGACTATGGCCCATCCTCTGTTCCGATTTCTCAGGGATGGTTGACTATCTTACTAACAGATGCTCTCAGCTGCAGGAAGGAAAGTTTAACAAAAGGCAATGCTCAACTTGCAAGTGATAAAGTAAAGGTCAGTAGCTAAATTTAAATTGACATTAAGCACTGCAGTTCTGATTGAAGTTGTGTGTCAGTAAATTTGGTTGGTCTTCATACATTATCTCATGGGAGTTCCTTTTTTGCAGACACAAATTGATCTGTCCAATGTTGTCTCAGCAACCCAGACTGCTAATCAGTTGGCAAATGCTGTTGTTAGTTTAGCAGGAGCTCAACTGGGGACAGCTTTTGAAAGTGCTGATACATTTCCACTGGCTGACCTTCTCTCCCTTGAACCCTTTGTGGGATCATTTAAAAATCTTAAGAAGGACAAGTCTCCGAAGATCACTGCTGCAGATTCTGCAATGGCCACTCTAAAAGGCATCAAAGCACTGACTGAAATATGTGCTGATGATCCTCTTTGTCAACACAAAATCTCTGACTTCGGAGTTTTGCCTTTACTTCGGCGTCTTCTATTGGAAGATGATTATGAGCAACTAGCTGCAATTGAAGCATATGATGCATCACGAGCTCTAGAGGCACAAGAGAGGGTCCCGTCTTCTTCTGATGATTCTTCTGTGGTTGATAATTATAACCCTTCAAACTTACGAGTTCCAGCTACTGCTCACATTAGGAGGCATGCGGCGCGTCTGCTCACCATTCTTTCTGTCCTTCCAGACGTACAGAAAGCAATTGTGGCAGACAAATCTTGGTGTAAATGGCTTGATGAATGTGCTCGAGGGCAACTTCCTGGATGCAATGATCTTAAAATTCAGAGTTACGCCAGGGCAACCCTATTAAATGCGTTTTGTAGTGATCCAGCCAGTTGGAAGTCTGAAAATGACGGTGTTACTGAAGGCAGTTCTTTGAACAGAAAAGAGCACTGCTCTCAGTATGCTGACATGATATTTTTAATTAATCCTGGATTGCCTCATTGGAAGTGTATTGAACAGAGACCGTTGAGTTCTGTTGATGATTCAATAGTTGGTGATTATTCTGCTGAGACGGAAGATAGGCCATTGTCAGGAACGTCGGAGGATGATAAACCTGCTGCTTCTACTTCTGGAACTCAAAGCTCCTCGAATATGGAGTTTCCCCCTTTGGATATTGTATTTGTCCATGGCCTCCGAGGAGGTCCCTTCAAAACTTGGCGGTTATCCGAGGACAAGTCGTCAACAAAGTCTGGCCTTGTGGAGAAGATTGATGAAGAAGCTGGAAAGCAAGGAACATTTTGGCCTGGAGAATGGCTTTCGGCGGACTTTCCTCATGCCCGATTGTTTAGTCTCAAATACAAGGTTAGTATTGATTGAGAACTCTTAGTCTAATACTTAATTCAGTTTTTTCTCTATAACCCTACTCTCAAGTCTCAAATACTTGGGGCAAGTTAACCATCCATTTAGAGGATGCAATATTTTAGCTCTTATAGCATCTGACTCCTAAGCTATTGCAATATGCAGACAAATCTAACACAGTGGTCTGGGGCTAGTCTACCTCTACAGGTTTGTAAACAATCAATAGTATGCCATATATCTCTTTCGCTGTTTGAGAATTTCTTATTCTTTTCAGTTATGTCTGAAGTTTTATGTCTTCTTCCTTGTGTAAATGATTGCCTACTGGATATTGAATCCACCATTGGCTGACGACTGTTAGTAATAGTCCTGTATGTCTGTTGTCTACAGTTAGAATTCTTGATTGCACTAGGTGAGCCTATTCAAAGACAATTTTGCATGAAATGTCACCTTGAGCACGAGATATTAATTTCAATGAGTTGTTGTTTTCGCTTCACGTAGCGTAGATAATTATGATGATTATATTTGGTTTACCAAATTTAAACTTGTACATAGAAAGTTTTGGCGGGATGTGATCCTGAGTGAAATGTAATTTAATTGAGTTGTGATTTCCAATTTGTATAGCGTGGAATATCATGAAAGTAATTGTTTGTGCTCTATCACTTTCATCATCTATGCTGACAGTGAAAAAAAATCTTATTTGGAATATTTGTTTGAATTTTGTACCGTAAAATCTTTGTTTTTCTTTTATCCAGCTTCTTGCAATTCTTTTGTTTCTCTTTGGATGCTAAATGATACTCCCTCCGTCCCATAAAAAGAGTCATGTTTGATGGATGTACAACTTTTTATCTTTGGTCAACTTAGTAAATGTACAACCCTTTGCAAGTGGGTGATTGTAATCTTTACCCTTAAAAATTTGTTAAACTCATCAATTTCCTATTGGCATCAAAGTATTAACATGATTTTACAAGGGTATCAAAATAACTTCTATGTGTAACTAACTTTGATTTTTCAAACAGGACTCTTTTTATGGGACAAGAAATGGTTTTGATACAGGACTCTTTTTATGGGACGGGGGGAGTATTTTAGATGGATTCCATTTTGATTTCTCTGATTTTGCAGGAAGTGAGCTCAATGCTGTTGGGGAAACTTGTTGCTGCAGGAATTGGGGATCGCCCTGTTGTATTTGTAACTCATAGGTGAGTCTGCATTTTAACTCTGAACTATGCATCGTTTTAAAATTAGAAACATTGGATTTGTTATGCTCATTTATGCTTTCAGCTGTATGTGTGTCACGAGCAAAGCCAAATTATTATTTCTAAGTTTAGGAGACTAGAAAGAAGAGCGGAAAAGAGGAAAGAACTAGGGGAGGATCAAATTGAGTTCCATTTGTGAATCCGAAAAATTAACCGAAGTTGTAACAATTACAATATTTAACATCTGATTTGCCTTATCTACTTGTAAATAATAAACTTAAAATACAAACTGTAATATATACCTTTGCATATAAGAATTTGTAATCCATGGCATCAACTTTTTTCATAGCAGCATGGGAGGCCTGGTTGTCAAGCAGATGCTGTATCAAGCGAAGGCAGAAAGCAAGACTAATTTTGTTAACAATACAGTTGGAGTTGTGAGTTTTCTCCTTGAGCAGTTAAAACTTATGCATGTTTAATATTTCTAAAAAAATTAAAAACATATGCATGGTATTTTTGTGCGTTCTCAGGTTTTCTATAGCTGCCCACATTTTGGCAGCAAGCTAGCAGACATGCCTTGGCGCATCGGTCTTGTGTTACGTCCTGCACCCACGGTTAGTTTGGACATCTATATTGTTCAAGTCTTTTCAAACCTTTACATGTTTATGAAGTATGGGACAATTTTAGATTTAAAAGGGAGATTTTATTGATGTTAATTTTATCTGCTGTGCCAGATAGGAGAGTTGAGAAGTGGATCACCTAGGTTAGTAGAGCTTAATGATTTCGTTCGTCAACTTCACAAGAAAAAGTTGATTGATGTCCTCAGTTTTTGTGAGGTAATTACTGAAATACTATATGAGTTTTTCACACAAAGCTCCACCGTTTGTGAGTCTGATATCTGTTTGTCTTTGGCAGACAAAGGTGACCCCAATTGTTGAAGGGTATGGAGGCTGGGCCTTTCGGGTGGAGATTGTACCCATGGAATCGGCATACCCTGGATTTGGTGAACTTGTAGTAAGTTTTTTACACGATTATCTAGAATAACCTTGGAAATGTCACTTTGATGGACTAGTGCCTTCTACTCGAAGGTCGTTACTATTTCCAGTTTTTGGTGTCGGCATTTCTTGATTGATTGTTTCCATTATGTCCCTTTACTTTCTACGAACATCTTGGCCAAGCATGTCTTGTGAGGTTCAAATATATCCGTGACACTTGCAGCAGTAGTTGGTTCTGTATTTTCATTTCACGCTGTTGTATCTGTAGATATATGCTGTCTACATTCAGAGATGATACTTGTTATAGGGTCGCAGCAATAGAGATGCTAATGTTATTAGGTTATTGCTTGTCAAGTGTATAAAAGGGTCATGTATGAGAAGCTTGACAGCCATTACATAGAGGAAGGCGTTGCTATTTTGTTCCCTATAATAGGTTTTATAGTATACAGGTTTTATTGCAACACGACAAATTTTGCAAGTCTCGTGGAATTTCCGGGACTGGTGTATGATGGTTAGGGTATTATAGTTAACTTAAATTTTTTAATTTTGGCTTGATCTTAAGACCACTTGTTGTGGTAATATATGTATTTCCCTTTTTCTTGCAGGCAGGTTATTTGAAAAATTAAACTACTTATTTATTATTTATTTCCGTTTCTGGTTCAGGTTTTGGATTCCACGGACCATGTAAATTCTTGTAAGCCTGTGAGCAGGGCAGACCCATCCTATAAAGATACTCTCGAGTTTCTGCAAAAGCTAAAATCACATTATACCTGAGAAGATTGAAGTAGTAGAAACTCAGTTTGGAGCAATTGTAGCCTTGAGGAAGGGCTCTACTCTGAGCATCAAGATCGCGTCTTGTGATGATTTAGATACATACTGGTAAGAACCCATGCCCTCTGCACTATTGTTGTTCAACCTCTTTTACAAGTGTTCTTATGAATACTACTATACCTATGTTAGCAAATGGGACAAATGAAAATTGGAGATTTTGGGAACTCTACAGCCCCCTAGATCGTATCAGTCAACCCACACAATCGGACTCCTCGAGAGAGGGTAAAGTCGAGGGAACTCGGCTCAAACCGGAATGCCTTCATAGACAAAGATAAGTGTTGTATTGTTCCAACTTGTTTTCCAAAGGGTTTTAGATTTTTGGTCGGATGGTTAATTAATGGTTGACCACCTCATTTTTTGTATTAATAACAATAGTAATAACAACTAGCTTTTAAGCTGATAAGTGCTTTTCCGTGTCTGGAAAGAAAAGGTGCAACTTTTTTTTTATTCATGCTTGTTCCTGCTTCTAAAAACGTTGGGTTTGTTTTGGGTCTAAGTGAGTCGAAGAATATTCAAATTTTGTATTCTGTTATATTGTAAAATTCGTGAGTATAAGAGATGTATATTTGTTTTAGAATCGCGTAGGATATGATTTGTATAGATATGTAAAGAATTGAGTAAATCTCCTTAGGGTGTGGAAATCTTCCTTGCAAATCATACAATTCTTTTATGGTCGGCCCCACATACATGGAACATCTTAATCTAGTTTTGCTAGATAGATTTTAGTATTGTATTGTATGTTTTTTGTCTTTGATTTTTGCTGGAATTTTTTTTGTGGGAATGTTTTGTCTCCTCCTGTAGGAGTGTTAGTTCTATTTTTTTGGAGAGTTCGGACCTCAGCACTCTTTTGGGATTGTCGTTTAGGGTTCCCTAGTTCTATTTGGATTATTTTGGTAGTCCAAGTAGATCATTTGGCCCATTGGTCACGTGAATGAATATTTTTATCATTTAAAAAAAAAAGAGTGAGGCGAATTTGATTCTATCATCCTCTCTCTTTTCGTAAAGAGCTATACTACTGTTTTCTTTGTCTTCCTTTTGTCTCTCTCCCATGTTATTTAATCGTCTTACAAATTAAAAAAAATACCTTAATTATTACCTAATTAATATTAATACAAAATCTTTTCATCACTCTTCAAACATTTACTTTACAAATATATTTTTTTATTGCAAACATACACAAGATTTAGAACTCACATCGTCCTATACAAATACTCGAATTTAATAATGAATACTCAAATCTAAATTCAACTATCAAGTAACAAACAGTTAACTTTATATTTTATGTTATGAATAAAATAAAAAATGGTTAATTACATAAATCAACCTGTACTATACGTGTTTTGTCACTTTGCAACCTAAACTTTATTTTTTGTCCAATTGCAACCTGAAGTCCATGTTTTTTTTTTTCACTTTTGCAACCTTCGGTGACAATTTTCGATGAGAAAATTATAAAATTATTTGAAAAACATTTAAAAATTATAAAATTATTTAAAATATTTAAAAGTTATTTCTAAAATCCTAAAAAATCTTTTAAATTTTATGAGAAAATAACTAAAAAATGTTGGAATTATTTTTACGTGTAAAATTCAGGTAATTTTTAAGATATTTAAATGAATTTTTAGAGTTTTAGAAGTAATTTTCAAATATTTTAAGATAATGTTATGATTTTAACATATTTTATAAATAATTTTATCATTTTCTCAATTATCGCCAAGGTTGCAAAAGTGAAAATAAACGTGCACTTCAGGTTGCAATTGGAAAAAAAATAAAGTTTAGGTTGCAAAGTGACAAAATAAGTATAGTAAGGTTGATTTATGCAATCAACCCAATAAAAAATGATATGTTATATTAGTAAAGTCATGCTATAAATGATCAGAAGGTCGTGAATTTTCACATAATTAACCCTTTATCTTTTGGATCACAAACCTAATACAAATACAAATAATCTCTAAAGAATATCTAACCTAAATAACCAACCAAAAGACATTGGGTGTGTTTGTTTAAGGTTCGCACAGCTCGTTGAGGGTTGGCCCAACCAACCATGTATTTGTTTAAAAAGAGTACCTATCCGTTTCTCAATCTATGTTGGAAGAAGGCTTATGCGCTCGTCTCTCTCTGCTTCCTACACTGACAAGAAACGTGACGTTTCACTTTCCTCAACTTTATTTATTTCAGCCAACAATTCTTCAGTTCCCCACAACCATAAACGAACACATTCATTATTTTTTAAAACCTAATATATTATAGGATTTGACATATTACATGTAAAAGAGTAATACCAACGAAAAAATTATTTGTTATTTTAAATAAAGGAAAAATGTTTAAAAAAAGAAAGAAAAATGAATCAATTTCAAGTTACCACATAAGATCTTCCTTTTCGTTTTACATAAAAACTCCCCCAGAAGAAAAGGACGAATCCATAATCATACTTAATATAATAATGAAATCGTCCAAGAATAGTAACTCGGTCATTTTCCCGCCCAAATGCTATTACTAATTTCATTAATAATTTTTTTCTTCATATATTACTATTCAATCGCAAGTCAGGCGTAAATAAGAAGAAATCAGCGCAAATATTTACAAAAAATATGGTAAGCACACAATAGTCAAATTGATAAAG
>JAUEKW010000013.1:625016-640458 GCA_032274785.1 Ajuga reptans
TTGGATTGATTCTGCTTTTGAAAAGTGATTGAAATAAGTGATTGTAAGAAGCAATAGTTATACCTTACGGCTTTTGGCTCTAATCATCTTAAATTTAAGCAGAAGCTGCCTTGCAAACATCCGTTTTCAGCTTATATGAAACCAAAAGCTCAAAAGTACTTATTGCCAGATACCAGATTTGCAACCAGTTTTCACTGATCAAAACCAAAAGCTCAAAACATCCATTTGCAAACACCCCATTCCCTGATACCAGATTATTACTATGAAAGGGTTCTTTCGGCTTGTTGCCGGAGAAGGACTATTTCTCGCGCGGTCTATACACATTCGACATAGGCCAGAATGATCTCACTGCCGGATATAAACTCAACTTAACCATTGATGAAGTTAAGGCGTATGTCCCTGATTTACTGGGACAATTTTCCGATGTAATTAAGGTGAGAAAATAACTTTGTTTGCGAAATGTTTATTTCTAGAACGAAATAAATAGAATGTCGTTGTGAACAGAAAGTGTACGGTCAAGGAGGAAGATCATTCTGGATTCATAACACCGGACCTGTGGGTTGTTTGCCGTACATTATGGATAGATTTTTCGTCACTCCCAAACAGATCGATAAACATGGTTGTTCGATTCCATACAATGATGTTTCACAGTATTTCAATCTTCGTCTAAAGGAAACGGTTTTGCAACTTAGGAAGGATCTTCCTCTAGCTGCAATCGTGTACGTTGATGTTTACTCGGTGAAGTACACTCTCATTAGCCAAGCTAAGAAACTAGGCAAGTTTTTCTTTCTCTTTTTTGTGCTGAATATTTTACTTGACAAGAAATAATGTGCGATTTTCGTGTAATGAAAATGACAGGATTTGAGAATCCGTTCCTAGCTTGCTGTGGTCATGGAGGGAAATATAATTACAACAGGTTTAAAAAATGTGGGAGCAAGAAGGTTGTCAACGGGACGGAGATCGTTCTTGCAGAGTCTTGTAAGGATCCTTCTGTTCGGATCAATTGGGACGGAGTTCACTTCACCGAGGCTGCCAATAAGTGGATCTTTGATCAACTCGTTGGAGGCTCATTTTCGGATCCTTCTGTTCCGTTGAAGTTTTCGTGTAATAGAATGGAATTTTGAATATTGGATCTGATTATCAGTTCTCTAACATTGTACTTTGTATTGAATTTGTGGGATTTTGTATCAAATTTTCAGTTTCTTGAAATCCGAGTATTATGTAGAATGCATGCTACATTTTGCTTAGTGTTAATGTTGAGGAAAAATGGACTCAAAACACACACATTTATAGCATGATCATAAGCTAATCCACATGTGTTTAAAGGCTGTCAAAATGGTCGGGCTGGGCCAGCCCAGCCGACTCAAGCCAAAGGCCATAATTGGGCTAGGCCGAGCCGCATTCTTCGGATACTAAAATGCTAGCCCAGCCCAATCCTCCCTCCGGCTGAGCCTATTTGGCCCGTCAGCCTACTCTGGTCGGTCCAGGTAGTCCCAGTTTTTTCGGGCCAATGAAAGCCCAATCTAGTCTATTTTTCAGGTTGGGCAGGCTGGCCCATTGGGCGAGCAACTTGTCTTTCATTTATCACATATGTAAATTATTACAAAGGATTAAACATATGTGAATTATTACAAAGGATTAAACATGGTTAGCTTAAACTAGATTAACTGGTGTAATAATCCAAATCAACTATCATCACTGTAATATCATCCAAACTACCCCTAGCAACAGCAAGGTCAGCAAGCTTCTTGCAAGCCTCCAGAAGCCCAGATTTCTCAACCAAGAACTCGTTTTCGTTGCTCGGGAAACAAGTCCTTATCTTCATCTGTTTCGCCATTGAGATTCTCCGAGACTTAGATGGAGGGCTCTCGTTTTCACAGCTGAATTCTTCTTCGCTCGTTTTCTGCTGGAAAGAGGAGATTGTAGGACCTGTTTGCCGAAATATCCTCTTTGATTTCGATAAAGGTCTTGGAGACGATCTAACCGGTTGTTTCTTGCCACGTGGACACGACTGCATCACTATGTCAACTGCTTCTTGATTGCTAACCTGTATCATTAGTGAATCAAGAAAATTACATCCAGTCCAGAAAACATACATATAGTAGAGTTTATTTCGACTAAACCAATATTCGGAAGATGGATAATTTAACTCGAAGTTCGGTTACCTCTTCCCAAAGTCCATCAGATGCTAAGACCAGATATTGCATATCTGAAGTCAAATGTATAACCTTTGTATCAGGCTCTGCTATTACCCAATCTTTCAAATGAGAGTCTCCGATGCTTCTAGAAACAGCGAGCGTTCCATGGACTCTCCATGTTCCGCGGTGCATCTCCACAAATCCACCCTAAGAGAGAGAGAGAGAGAGAGACTCAAATGTGCATATAAAAAGCCTCAAGTTTAACCGAGAAAAAAGGGAAAGAAAAAGTAATAATACTTTGTCCTGTATTCGTCGTCGCTCATCTTCCCGTGTTGGTCTATGATCAATTGTAAGGGCTTCTGCAGATCCGCCCCTACACAGGACGGCTCTACAGTCGCCCAAGTTCGAAACTACCATTTCCTTCCCTTCTATCAAGGCAGTGACGCAACAAGCACCACTACCCACGCCCTGCGTCAATTCCAACTCATTAGTGATATTCGTATAGAAGCATCTTGTATAAAGCTAAAGCGAAAGTAAGATAACTAATCGAAATACAGATAAAGATAGGTAATTATAGAACCATTTTCCAGCATTCAACTAAAAAAATACACAAGTCACCGCACTTAAAACAGAGTTAGAAATCTTATGTCAGACAGATAGAGCCACCATAAGTCATAGAACATCCTAGTATCGCGCTCTATAACTTGCATCTTCACGATTCGGATCCTCTCCTGCTACATCTCCTTCTGCATCACTCGACTGCTGCCACGTGGAAAATAATTTCACTTTGTGTGATGCAGCAGGAGATGTAGGAGGATTATGCACGAGATGATCGAGTCGCACCAAAGTCCATATTTCCCTAATGTCACCGAAGACGAACACACTCTTAAAACATAAAAGCAGTCCTAAAAAGTCAATTTACCTGTTTCAAGAACTCCTCATCTGTTTTCAAATACCCTTCCTTACAAGTTTCTTCTTTTAGTGAAGCTCTCTCCAACATTTCAAAAATATTCAGATGCAAATTCTCTGCCACGTATTCTGCAGCCTTTCTTCCTCCATGCCCATCATATACCCCAAAGAACCTCCTCTACATTACACAGATAGAGAGAGAGTGAGCTCGAGAAAGTTATTAAAATTAGAGATTGTTGTAAAATTGCTTCAAATCAAAAGCGGATAGTGCTTGAAGAAAGAGTAATTCTAGTAGACTTATAAGTTATAGTGTTTGCTAAATAATTATTTTTTCTTACATTTTTTTTACCGAGAAGCAGTTTGAAGCAGTTCTTCTTTGCTTTACGATATGATTTAAATATGCTAAATTCCAGCAGAAACACGCAAACACTATTTTTCAGCTCGATTTGAGTCAAAAGCAATAATTTGGTTTAAATAAGCAAACGCAAACAAAGCCTAACTCCAGCAAACATAGACCCATATAGCAGTATTCGCGAAAGCTTTTCGAAAGCACTTAGCTCAAAAAGCATCAATTTTTATGGTTTCCGGAATATAGCTTCTGCCTTAACAGTAACCATTTTTAACTAATTTTAAGCAGAAGCTTAACACAGTGCTTTTCGAATCTCTAAATTTAATTACATCTCCGAAAGCAAAACCATTCACAAACACAGAATCCATTCAAATAAACAAGAAACAATTTTTGCCACTACCTTACTCCCATTTTCAGCAGCAAAAACTCTGTAAGCATCTTCCATGAACTTCTTCTTCCCCTTCAAGGAAAAAACACCCACTCCACAATCAGAAAAACACACAGGGCCATCATCAATTCCCCTTTCAGAAACAGAAATTTCACGCAGGACATTCGGAATCTCGATCCGGGGCGGCCTCTTTCGCTTCGAAGAACAAGGATTTGAGACAATTTCCGCTCCATCAGCCATTTTTGGGCGTGCAAGAAGGACTGGTTCATCATTTGCCATGCTAATTATGGATGAGACAAAAGTGAGTTTGTAACGGCTCGAAATTTAGGTGGGTCAAAGGAGAGTTTTATGGGAGTTAAATGTCTTGGTCTGATGGGGTCAGAGATCGTTGGTCGGAAGTTTGAATATTTGGTTCAGAGCCGTTATTAGGGATTAGATTGGTGGTTGAGCGGTCAAAAGCTTTGAAATAGTAGTAACTTTAATTTGGGGATTTAGGGTTTGCGGCTTCAAAATTTGGAAGGGAATTAAGTATTTGACAAAAACAATGGTTCTAGATTCTTACTTCATTTATTTTTCATCTTATCTTTATGTGAATCAAGTTTGGGGTAGTTAGGGACGGTAATTGAGTCAAATCGAATTGAACGTTTTATTTTAAAATATAATTGACCTTTAATCGCAGTAACATAAGAGTCGAGCTCGAACAATTTGATATTTTCTAACTAGTTTTAAACAAATTCGACTTATCAAGCTTGTGTTCAAATCCAACTTTAAATTATATTAAACATAAAATTACATTGTTTTCATGGCGGATCTAGTACTAGCTAATATCGAGCTATAGCCCATGGTAAAATTTATAGAACCATAAATTTTATTATTCTAGTCATATTTTTTACTAAGCCCATCTCATTAAATTTTTCTATTCACATTCTTGTCTCTATCCTACTAATAAATAAATATTTCAAACCAAAATTCATGTTCAAGTATTCTGTTTCAAATTAATCTATCCATTGTTTTAGTAAATTTTCAATAGAAAATTAAAATTTCTTGTAAATTTTACTACTAATATTTTTTGTGTTTTAAAGTAAAGTACAGTAAGACGCAACTTCTTTCAACATTAAAATATTTGAACTTTTACGTTCTAGACCACCCTATCACCAAATTCTGAGTTCGCCCTTATTGTTTCCATATATAATTAGTTGCCTAATGTTGCGTTTCAATTAAAAAAATTGGTGAGAAAAGCTTGGAATTTTACTTTGTGTGCCAAAGGAAAAACAATCCTCATAAACATAAATTATAGGTACCAACAATTTCTTTTTTTTTTCCATTGAACAGATAAATTTTATTAAACATCTACTAAAGAGCTGACCACAGACATTGGAGATTTCGTTTAAACTTGTTGGAGTCGCTGGATTAGAAAGGGACCAGAACCGCTAATAACTGCCCTCAACAAGTAACTTAAAGTCCCAAAAGAACATAAGGAGCCCTGGAAAGAATAACGATATACTAATTTAATACTTCTAACAAAAAATATACAAATCTGAAATCTCTATACCTAATCAAATTTAAGTCGCTCTAATACAAAATACCCTACAACTAGAACATAGAAGGGAAAAAAAAAACATAATCATTTTAAATAATAATTTATAATGCTTATTATACTAAAATGCTATAATTAGTAATTAGTATACTACATTGGACTTCCTTCAAAATCTCCACCTGAAATTTCAAACTAATGCTAAAACTACGCGCCAGCTATATATTCTCCACCACCTCCCTCCGCCGTCATCACCGCCGTATTCCGCCGCATGCCATGCATTTCTCAGCACCAAAATGCACCACCATGTCGTCAACTTCTTCTTCCTCATCCTTCTCCTCAATCTCCCTTCCATTAAACCAGAAATCCAGACCTTCAAAATATCCTCCGATTATCGCCCCTTCATCCTCCTTTCAGATTTCGGATTCAACAACCCCGGCTACATCTCCGTCTCCGTTTCATCAGCTTCCATCGCCGCCACGCATTCCCCCGGCAACCCTACCAAGCTCTCCTTCATCGGTTGCTTCTACGGCCCGAGTCCGGCCCGTCGGGCTATGGAGCTCGCCGTGCTGAAGGATATCTGTATCATAGGAAACCCTTTCATTTTCCCAATTTTCACTTTCAACGAAATATCCCCTTTCTCGAACCCTAAATTCAACGCAACGATTCTCGTCACGATTCCTGATTTGTACTACGTTTTTTGGGTAAATTGTGCCAAAAATTCCTCAATTTCGATTACGCTGAATCTCAAAACGTATAATTCTAACCCTAACGGTGACCCTGATTACATAGATGACCACTTCACCAATCTGCCAACAATCCTCTTCAGTTTTTCCTTTTTATTTCTAATTTTTGTTCTAAATTGGGCATATTTATGCAATAAATACAAGCATTTCCTCCACAGGATTCACATATTAATGGCTGTTTTACTCGTCTTAAAATTCTCCGAACTCTTCTGCTACGCTAGCAGCCAGCGTTCGATTAGGCGAACAGGGGCACCCCATAATTGGAACATTCTATGGCTCATTATTTACTTTGCTAGAAACATGTTATTCACCACTGTGATCATGCTAATTCGGGCCGGATGGTCAATCTTCAGGCCCTGCCTGCTGAAAGTCCAGAAATGCGTGATTTTAGTCGCCGTCTTACTTCAGGTTCTTGCCGGTACATGTTTTGTTCTAATCCAGGTCGTTGGACCCTCGGACAGGAACTACAAGTACTGGACAGTAACATACTATGCTCTCGATTTTCTATCTTGCGCTGTGATGATGCTGCCTGTTTGTAAGTATGTAGATGTAGATGATCTGTGTGTGAACTCGAAGACAGAAGGGAAGGAGGGAAGGCGGTTGGTGCACCAGAGGGTGTATGAGAATTTTTCATTAGCAATGTATGCTTATTTAGGTTTCACAAGATTAGGGATGTTTGTTTTAAGGACTATGACAAGCTACAACTTCTGGTGTTTGAGTATAGCATTGGAGCTGACAATTGAGCTTATATTTTATATTGTGGTGTACTTGACGTTCCGGCCTAGTGAGAGGTATGACTACGTCGTTCTTGATGATAGAGAAGATGATCATATTATTGGGATTTGAGTTTGATCTTTAGCTGGTTTTGGGTGATTCTTGTGACTTAGATGTTGTACATTTTTTTTGGACTAGCTTTGAATATAGACTAGTGATTTTTTTTTTTTTTTTGTATTATTGTGCCAAAGGAATTGAAATATGTTATATATATCTTTTTCCAGTTTATTATCTACTTGTGATGATGCAAAATTTACTACATTGGAAGTATCAAATACTAATAAAACATTTGTAAGGAGTAGATGGACTATTCTAGTTCGTCATCATAGACAGAACTAAAGACAGGCCATGCATCCTTCAAGTTGTTTTGTCTGAAAGTCTGGACTTAAGAGACTCCAGCTTTTACACAATACAATTTTGGAAAGAGAAAAGGAAAATGAGAAATCTTGTTATATCTTCAAAGTATTCTGAGTGCAACAATATTGTGAAGCATCAAGATCATTTCTTTCCATTATACTCAGGTAAATTATTCTCACCCTGTATACCTTGCCTAGGAGTAGAGGTGGTAGAATCCGCGGGCCCAACAGGCCCTAGGAATCCAGCCCATCAAATCTTAGTGTATTTTAAAGGTTTGGGCTGGGCTAGGCTCTTCAATTTTTTGCCCGATGTTTGGTTTGCCCGCCATATGGCATTGGCCAGATGGGCTCAGGCCGGGTGGCCGGAATGGCACCTCTACCTAGGAGTAAGCAAGTTTTCAAGGTTTTTTGTTCAGCCTAGATTAAAGAGAAGTTTGATATGCTAGCAAGTAATAGACCCATTCTAAAATCTTCAAACTCAAGGAAGCCCAGTTGTATTTTTTTTACAACTTTGACTTTGGAGTTCTTGAATTTAGCAATGGAGCTGAATAAGAAGCAACCTTTTGACCTGATAGCTTGTCTTATGGACACACCATGAATTGAATTCAGTTGTGAACACAATAAAAGTTGTAATCTTTTGATAGTTTTAGCAACTGCAATTGTCAAAGGGTGGCACATGGATGATTGCTTGCTTAAAAATGGTATTAAGGAGCTCTTCATGGGAATTTAAACTTGTCTTTTTTCTCTTGTAGTCTTTTTTTATTCAAAAGTTTGCTCATATTTTAAGGGATTTTTGCTGTTGGAACTGGAAAAAATAATATATAATACCATGTATGTTTCTGGGTTTCTTCGATACAAGTATTTGCACTGGAGTTGCTGGATTTTGCTAAGCCATCGATTGCATTGTAAAAATGGAAGCAGCAAAGATCCATACGAAGGGAAACATGGGGCACAGGTTCTTGAGGATTGGTTTTATTGATCATGCCTATATATATTTTAATGATAGTACAATTTTTTTTTAACTTCTGATTATTGTTTTCTCATTATGCTGGTCAGAAAATCCAATGATAAAATTAAGATTCTTGTCACTATGAGTGTCGGAATCATGGTTGGCTTCTTCCTAGGAGTATCAATTCCTAAACTTCCATCGACAAAGGTATAAACTCCCCCCCTTCCACATCAATTCAGTTGTTTTTGTTTTGTTTTTGTTTGCATTTCTTTGTTGATGTCAAATTTAAGGCAGCATTCTTGTTCATCAGATAAATATCACCTCTTTTATTTTTGATGATTCTGCAACGATTGGGAACGAAAGCACCCAAATCAGCAGTAACATCTCTACTGGAAATCAAAATGTGAAGGAAGTATCAAAGGTTTGTGTTTTTATTTTTTATTTGCGATGTGACAAACTAAAAACTATTTTTGTTTAGGTTTTTTTTTAATCATATAAAGTGATTCATGTTCAGACTTGGGTACCGTCAAATCCAAAAGGCGCAGAGAGGTTGCCTTCGGGTATTCTTGCATCAGAATCAGACCTCTACCTACGCAGATTATGGGGCCTGCCTAATGAGGTAACTGTTCGAATTGAGTTTTGTGGTGGAATAAATCCTTGAAAGAACAAAAATGAGACGTATTATCTTTAGTAAAAATATGTGTTTTTTTGGTACCTTATTACATCTCAGGACTTGCCAATCAAACCAAAATACCTGGTGACATTCACAGTTGGTTATGATCAAAGGGATAACATTGACAAGGCAGTGAAAAAGGTCGGTTATACCTTCTTCCCCTCAATAGTTCCGTTCTCTTTCTCTCTCTCTCACTGTGTGCATTCTTGCAACAGTTTTCGGACAATTTCACTATCCTGTTGTTTCATTACGATGGAAGAACCACCGAATGGGATGATTTCGAGTGGTCCAAACGAGCTATTCACATTAGTGCTAGAAAACAAACAAAATGGTAGGCAATACTATGTTCTTTAACCTTCTTCGTCTTCTTAAACTAAGAATGAAGCTGAGATATGGATTTGTCTGAATTTGCAAAAGGTGGTATGCTAAGAGGTTTCTTCATCCAGACATTGTTGCTCCTTACGACTACATATTTATTTGGGACGAAGACCTTGGAGTCGAGCATTTTGATGCTGAAGAGTAAGCCTAACCAATTTCATTTGAAGGAAGCCTTACAACATTTTTCTTACTCTACCTTTAAAAAATTTCCAGATACATTAAACTTGCGAGGAAACATGGCCTAGAAATTTCACAACCCGGTTTGGAACCCTTCACGAAATTGCCTTGGCAGATGACAAAAAGGCGAGAGGGTCATGAGGTTCATAAGTAGGTTCAATTTCTGTTCAAACACCACCTAAGACTCAGTTATTTTGGCCTCTTATACAATATTCTTCTGGATATAGGGAAACTGAGGAGAAACCTGGCCTTTGCTCTGATCCTCACTTGCCTCCCTGTGCAGGGTAAGCCATTCTTTTCGTGTTTCGTTGAACTCTTTTAGGTGTATGTTTATATATGTGTGTATATATAAATCATACTTTATTACACAGGTTTGTGGAAATAATGGCTCCTGTTTTTTCTCGAGATGCATGGCGATGTGTGTGGCATATGCTTCAGGTTGGTTGTTCGAAAACCAGTCCTTCATCTGTTTACTTTTACAATTTCGTCATTTACCTTTTTAATTGCTCAAATTTGATCACCTTCTAGTCAAGATTCGCAATCTTCACTAGATAATTGCACGTACACCTAAAAAGGACGCGTTAAATTAATTTCTTTTCATTTCTCTAGCATTGTAAATAACGTAAACATGCTAGCCTGATAAACAAAATGACATCAAACACGTACTAAAATTGATCATGGGACAATAACTTTATCCTGAAAATGTAAATCTCTAATTTGACGCGGCCATATGAGGTGTACATGCAATTTTCCAGCAAGGATTTCAAATTCCGACTAAGAAAGGACCAAAATCGAGCAATTAGAAAGATAAATAACTAGTTTTGGGACTGCTCATAGATTATAGAACCAGTTGTGCAATTTTTCCGATAGATTGACTTATTCTGTTACGCGAATTGTAGAATGACTTGGTACACGGATGGGGTCTTGACTTTGCGCTCCAAAAATGTGTTGAGGTTAGTTTTATCTTTCAAGCTTCATCTTTGCATACTTTCATTCAATATATAGTGATGGTATGCCTTGATTATAGCCTGCTCATGAAAAAATCGGAGTCGTTGATGCTCAATGGATTGTTCATCAAACTATACCTTCATTGGGACGCCAGGTAAAAAATAAAAAATGTGTACTAACTCATCAGATTATTGCACAAAATTATATCGATTTATTGCAGAACTATTTATTTTTGTTTTCTTGATGATTATATAGGGGGATCCAGAACAAGGAAAGACAGCATGGAGAGGGGTATGTAATCTACTGCTACTTATTTATGCATTCCGCTTTGCTGCAGAATGGTGTTTCATTTTGTGTTCTATTTCATCAATGCACCTCACGTGTAGAGGTCGCAATTCATGTGGCTGGAATTCCATCAGGCCAGACTGATTTTTGCCACCTCTAGTCACGTGTTACCAATATTGATGATTATCAGGTCGAAAGTACGTTTTTGACCCTACTATTATCAAGAAAATGACCTCTACACCCAAAGATCCACAGTCCTCTAAAATCGGCCCCAACCCGAGACACAAAATTTGATCTTGCCTAATCACGAGTTTAGAAGAGGGTCTAGAATGCATCTATACTCGACACGATATGGTCATCTGACATCATCATCTGTCTTTCAGGTGAGGCTAAGGTGTACAAGGGAGTGGAAAATGTTCAAAGCTCGGATGGACATCGCCGAAAAAGCTCACTACAAGTCTCTAGGAAACTGATGATCCTTCCAAAGGAGAGAGATTTGCAGACATCCAACACCAAATTTTTAAGGACAGTGAGTTTCTAATTATAAGCTCTAATATAAATGAAGATTTAGCTGAAAATGCAATATTTAATTAATCTCTTGAGGTACAAATTCACCTCAGCTATATAAATTCTTTTGTACAATAATGTACGTCACATGTTACAATCAATGTTCAACATGTATGTACTTTTGAGGTTATGAAATAAATTTGATACATAAGTTTCGTTATTGTCATCTTCGTTGCTCATTCTCGTTATCTTATTGAGTAAAATGAACTGTAATTGATTGGAAACAAGATAGAGTCGAGGCGAACACACGAATAATATATATATTTGATGACATTAGCCATTGCTGCATATATATATTTTTCCCTTACATAGATCAGTATTGAAGACAAGCTTTATTTAATTTAGGAATTGTAGCAATATGTGTAGCCAAAATCCCATTTTCATAATACATATATCGAAAATAACAAGAAAATCATAATTTTAGTCTCTGATGCTCTTAAAGTCCCAAACTGGAGCCCTCTTAGTCTTCTCCTCATAAACTTCAGCAAACTTGTACTTATGCTCCTTCTGAGGTCCAAAATGCCCGGCATGACCCCCGTGCCCACCGTGGGTCATTCCGAGGGCATTTTGGAACTTTCCACCATGGGCAGAATAGCCATTTTGCATGCCAGCTAGGCTATCTTCCTCGTAATGACTTTCGGAATAGGCTTCAGAATAACCCCCACCCCCATGGCCTCCATAACCATGCTGCTTGTCCATGTTATGGCCAAAATGACCATTGTGCCCCCCAAAACCATGCTGCTTATCCATGTTATGCCCAAACTGACCATTATGCCCCCCAAAACCATGCTGCTTATCCATGTTGTGGCCAAACTGACCACCATGCCCTCCATTAGCATGCTGCTTGAACTGACCACCATGACCTCCATAACCGGGGCTCTGCTCGAAGTGCTGCTGCTTGAATTGACCACCATGCCCTCCGTAGCCATGGCTCATCAGGCCTTTGTCGCAGTGTTCGTCTTTGACGACGTAGTCCTCCTCCACTGCGGCGAAGTGGTTCATCTGCATTTTTTCTTTTTTAAGTTTTAATTTCTTGTTCTTTTTAATTGTTGAAAGTGTAGTTTAGGATTGCTGCTTATATATAGTTTTCATGCATCAGTTTTTATTCCAGTTGATTTGATCGATCAGGATGAATCTGATGCCCATTTACGAGTTTGCGTTGGAATCTTAATGAACAGAAAAAATCTTACATTTTTTTAATTTTATTTTTTCTTCCAACTTGTGGAGAATTTTACACGCTGGTGATACGTTTGCAACCGAAGTTTGATCCCTTGTGTTTGGCATCAGGTGTTGGGGTGGGTTACAACGAAATTCGAACGTTGTGCTTGAAAACGTACAATTTTTTTATTTTTGATGCAACTCTATAGACAGAATAACTTTTATGATTTACGACATTTTGGTCAAAATATCATTTGCAGAATAACTTTTCAAACAAAACATAGAAATATAACACCTTTATGATTTTTTTCAATTCGATGCACCAGCAGGGGCGGATGTAGTGATGGGACATGGGGGTACGGTTGTACCCCAAATTAAATTTTTTTTTTTTTTTACTAAATATATATTAAAAAAAATTATATTCTACAATAATTACTAAATTAACCTTAGGCTTATATTTATGTGCATATTTTTTCTGTTATCTATATATTTAACAGTTCAATTGTATGTCCTAAAAAATAGAATATATGCTTTTTTTTTTTTTGAGAAAAAAAAAATAGAATATATGCTCCAAAAGTGATATATATGGAAATTATGGGGAAAAACGAAAGAGAAATACAGTATATGTCCCAAAAAAAATTTCTCGGGGACGCTGCCCCCGAACCCCCGTCCCTAAGTTCGCCCCCCCAAACTGAAAATCCTGGATCCGCCACTGTGCACCAGAACAAGTTTTTAGTTCCAATTGCTAATATGAAGCCTAAATAGGGATTGTGGGGGGTTATCTCATCAACATACATGTAATGATATGATATTTATAAACCTCTAATTAAATGATAAAAATAACGTTTAATTATTAGATTTAATGATTAAAAAAATCATTTTCTTTAATTATTTATGGGTTAAAAGAATTCGTACACTATACATACGCAATTGGGTGGGTCAAAATTCATATTTCGGGCTTCAAGCCAGCAATTGAAACCTAAAACTTGCTCGGGTGATTTAAATTGAAAATCTTATAAAGGTCGTGTATTTCTACGTTACAGTTAAAAAATCATGTTACAAATGATAATTGACCAAAAATTCATAATTTTTTTACGTAAGTAACATTTTCTTTATTTAACTTATTCAGTCATATCTACTTAACTTGTAAAATTAAAAGTTATAATATTTTACTTAAACTAGTGAAACGAGACGTTAATTTTTTAAACAAAACTTTTATTATAGACTGGTATTGTAGAATATCTAACATTTTTTGCTAAATCAACCAGATTGTGAATTAATACTTCTTGCCCATGTTCAACTTTTTTGAAAGAAATATATTAAATAAACTAACGGGTGTAATAATTTGAATTGTCAATTTTGATATGGAACAAGTGGAATCTCAAATTCATAAATAAAGATTAATTGGTTGGTTGTTCGAATATTGATAGATGGGCTTTATTGATCTGCATGACCATAAAGTAGGAATAGTGATGGGCCAAATATTCATCCATTTACATATATGCACTTAGGTTCATGAATACTCATGTGGAAATTGAAATTCTACCAAAACAATTTAATATCACATAGCTAAAATATTAGTGTAAAAGAATAACTAACTATATTCCCGAACGTGTTATATATTATTGGGTTGGTGCGTAAATGTAAATCAAAATAGTATATTAACTTTTAATTTTACATCTATATATCTTATTTAGTGGTGTATAATCTATTCGAATATTACTTATCGGGATAAGATTGAAAAATGTGAAAAATAAAACGTGGATTATTGCTCTCTTTTTCTATTTTTTAGAACCTCACCCCTCTTCCATGATATGGTTAGAAAGAAAGGTTCAAGCTTATGTTTTAGTAGCTTAATGGTATAAACTCACCAATATATAGTGAAGGTGGTCGAACCCTACTCCCTAATCCCCCAGTCAAAAAAGGAAAAGAAAAAAAAGGGCAAAAAATATACTTCCATGATTGGTGTTTTGAGTAAGTGGATTGGGGCTATCGACTAATTGGGGCTTAAGAGGGGCTGAGCAAGGAATAGAAGTGATTAGACGGGAAGAAATTGGAAAGAAAAAAAAAATAGATGGCCAATGAAAACCTAGTACGGTAGTACCTAAGTGGGGACTAGTCGGAGCTAATCGAGAACTTTTGCAACAAAGATCTTTACCTCAAATTAACTACCGAGTTGCTATAAAATGATTCTAAATTGACACCAACCAACATAGTTGTATTTTCAACCATGTCCACGCACATATTACTTCATTCCGTGAAAGGAAATTAAATCTCTATTTTTTAAACTTTGGTACAAAAGTTGATGTAAAGAATATGCAAGAAAAATTGAGTGCGACTGCAGGATAAAGATAATGTTACTTTCCTGTGATGTTTTTCTAATGATATTTAGATGCTAATATTTTGTGATGGTATGCCTTGCGTACATAGGGATGTAAATGAGTCGAGTCGAGTCGAGCCGAACATACTGTTGTTCAAGCTTGTTTGAAATATTATCGAGCTTCTAATTTTATGTTTGAGCTTATTTGATTATTAACCGAATCAAGCTTGAACGAGCTTTAATCGAGTCGAACACGAGTCGAGCTCGAGTAGTTTGATATTTTTACACTTATTTTAATATTTTTAACTTATCGATCTCGAGCTTGTGTCGAGCTTTAGATTTTATCAAACGTAAAAATATATTCAAGCTTGTTTGATGTCTTTAACCGAACATAATTCAAACGAGCTTTTAGCGAACGATCTCGAGTCGAGTATCGAATAACTTGGTGTGATTTTCAGCCCTATGCGTACATATATAATAAATTTTTTTGCAGTATATGTTTCATTCGATGCGTTATATTTTAAATTATCTCACGATGGGTTTGAAAAGCAGGGTTTGCCTTGCCTGTTTAAAGGGCCGATAGCGGGCTTTTTCTGTTTAAAGGGCCAATGGCTTTTTAACCTAATTGTATATATAAAGGCAGATATCTGGGCCTGTAAGGCCCAACAAGGCCCACCATTAACCAATGCTTACATCTTCAGAAATAAATTCAAGAAAGATGATTGTTCTTTAAATATATCAGGTGGCGGCAGTTCGTACCTCCCGACCCAACCCAGCTCCGTAGGCCAATGTT
>JAUEKW010000013.1:699651-710948 GCA_032274785.1 Ajuga reptans
GAAAGAGGAACGCAGAAAACGTATGGCGTCCAAATTCAACAAATGCCCATAGTTTTGATTTTGCTAAATACAGGTTTCCATTGCCACTTGACAATTTCCTACACCTGGCGATGCCCACATGAGTACTGCAGTTTCTTCATGATGAGAGAGAAAGGGAGAGAGAGAATATGTTGCTGAAGTGATTAGTGCTGATAACTTGTCACCAGAATTTGGGGTGACAAGTTGTCCTGGTTTTGCTTGGAAAAGGGAGAATTTTTACCGGGCCTTGTAATTAACATGGGCTTTTTACACACAAACCAAACATGGGTTTGGTCGGGATAAATAATCTTATCCGGACTAATCACACAAAGCAAACACACCCGTAGGGTTTTCTGTAACCTATCTTTTCACCGTTCCAAAATTACAGACCCGCAGGCCGCATCAACAAAAGTAAAAAAGTAAGAAAATTCCAAGGATGAAGATTTCCGTGAAGACACTCAAGGGCATCCACTTCCAAATTCAAGTGAAACCACAAGACACGGTTCGTTTTATTTCGTGTAGCTTTCTCAAAAGAATTCTCTTGATATCAAAGTCCTACGTGAGATATGCGTTCACTTGTTCTTATTTTTGTTTGAATCGTAGTATTAGAATTTGTTTATTCGATCAGAAGTGGGAATCTTATATGTGAATTAGCTGATGAAGTGAACTGGAGCATTTTGATGTCTTCCTTTTGTGATGAATTTGCAGCTTGCTATACTCTCTACTTAGTTTTTTTTTTTTAAACACACACACACGCTATTAGAAATTCTCTCAGTTTGTATTGGCATCATAGTAATGCGTGGAAGATGATTTATGCTCCTAATCCTTATGATTAAAATCTGAAGTGATGGATTTTAACCAAGGAAACATGAGGAGATTTTCGATGTAGGATGAAAGGCCTGATGAAGCTTGAGCCATCAATTTTTCTGTTATTATAAAATATCTTTATGTATAGGCTCCGTAATCCAAGTAGTGGGGAAAATAATCTGCCTGAAGTTCCATAAGTTTCTTGTAAATGAAGAAACATGCGATTAAAGGAAGTGGCATTATGGACCCTCATCCTCCTTAGAAAACCCAGCTGAGAAACCTGGACGGGGCGCCAAAGAGATTCACTTGGAGTATGTAAAAACCGAATGATCTTGTAACTGCATAAGAGATCTCTTGCTTTAAACCAGCTTACCACTAGAATTTCCTCAGTTATATCTGCTCGAGTGCTGGCCTATTATCTAAACCTACTGATTTTCTTCCAGCACGTGGTTGACTCAAATAAAGCAATTAGTTTCTCAATCTGGCTCCGCAAATTAGATTTAGCCTGTTGTAGGGTTAGAAACAAGAGAGACATGTCACGGAAATTCACCTAAGGAAGCATATATTAAAAAAAAAAAAAAAAAAAGACAGAGTAGTTGGAGAAATGCAATTAGGCTCATGGAGCACACATATATACTGTGCGTTGTGCTAATGTAGGACAGTCAACAGTGACTAGTGACCTGTTGATCGTTAAGATTGGAGCTTCAAAAGAGATTATTTTCCTGCATTGTTTACATTATGAGTATATGTATTCCATCTTTGGTGTAATTTCCATAACCAACAAAACATGCTTACTGGATTTACTGAGATATATATCCTGCCATTTTCTACTCTTCAATCTGTACCTTAAAATTTTGGCTCTCTTGCCATGAAGGTGGATTTTTTCGTAATTTCATTTATGTTTATGTGGCAGGTTGATGATGTGAAGAAAAACATTGAATATACACATGGAGCTGATACTTATCCTGCTGCACAACAAATGCTTATTCATCAAGGGAAGGTTCTTAAAGATGGGACAACACTTGAAGAAAATAAAGTTGCTGAAAATAGTTTCGTTGTTATTATGCTGAGTAAGGTAAAAGATTATTTGTTGTTGTCTATGTTTCGAACTGCATCCAGTTCCTACTTATTGTTACTTCTGTTTTTAATTATTTTATTGTTTCGTACTCTATTTATACGATAGTTCTATTTTTGAAATTCCGTTATAAAATGTGTAGAGCAAGGAATCCAAAGCTGAAGGGTCAACAACATCAAATGCACCTACTGTGAAGGTAAAAGAACACCATATTTTGTTGGATACTTCTCTGGTTAGATGTTTAAATAACCAAACGTGCTTCTTTGTCTGTTTTATCATTCTATTTCTGCATATCCTACAACTACGTGTTCTTTTTGGTAATCTTGTGGAGATTATACACATAACAATCAGATATAGATGGCAGCCCTGGCGGGGTAGGTGCTTGAAGGCTCACGCCCGCTGCCGTGTTGCGTTTCACTGGATGGGATGTGTCAGTCTAGACCCACGGATAGAATATTATAAATTATAATGTGACTTGTGTGCTTTTTTCCATGTATTGACTCGACCTTTCACATACACAATTTTTATACTTCTATTCTCTGAAATCTCTAACTGTTGTTTCCTTTGGTTGCTAAATAATATTGATTGAAAGTCAAGTATCTTTTTTAAATTGTTCTATTTATACCTTTATAAAGATATATATTTTATACTCCTTATAGGCACCACAAACAAGTGCCACACCTACTTCAATTCAAGAGTTCACCACTCCTCAACCTCCTGCGGCAGTGTGAGATTTTTTTGTTTCTTCTGATATTGCTGAGACTTATCATTTGCCCCTCTACCCCCTTTTGCCTTGATTGCATGTATTCTTGATCGGTGGTATAAATTTGTTATTAATTTGTGTCTTGCATGATTTTTTCTGATTACTTCATAGGCCTGCGCCTGCACCTGCACCTGCACCTACCACTGCTCCTATTCCAGCTGCCAGTGACGTGTGAGTACCCATCAGATGAATCTTTATATAAACTTCTTTTCTGCATAGTTCACTTGTAGACTCTAATCTTCTTTTGAGCATTGATGGTTATTTTCTGGTAGCAGCTCGTTTGGCCTACCCCTACCTGCTCCTAGTCTGGTTGCTGCTAACAACCTTGAGGTATCAATCCAGCAGATTCTTGAAGTCAGTGGGGGAAATTGGGACAGAGATACAGTTGTTCGAGCCCTTCGTGCTGCTTACAACAATCAAGAGAGAGCAATTGAATACTTGTATTCTGTGAGTGTAACTTATATTTTACATGTACTCTTTAACTTGTGTGATGATTTTGGTTATGGTCAGTGGTTTACTTGTGCGTAAGCTTAAATCTTGGAAATGGAAATATGTTTGTGTTGTGTGCTGCTGATGCATCTAACACCTGGCCTAAAAATTCAGATGTTCTTTCTGGGATGGGGATGAGATTTTTCTGTCAAGTTCGTTGTCACTTTTTTTTCCTTTGAATGTACAACTTATCATTTCGTACTTTAGTAACATCACTTCGTCGTTGGGTCTGTCATGGGGGACCTATTGTTCGCTTTTTGTATGCTTTTCTTGGTCCAGCTGTTACAGTGGTTCTGGTTCAATCCACATGTAGATTTTTATCCTTTATACTTTGTGACTTAAAGTATTCCCAGTATTAAAGGAGAATATTATAAAATAGCCGTAAGAGCAGCAATTCTTTGTGGATCAGATTGTTGGGCGACTAAATTTGAAAAGCAGAACTGGGAATATTGAGAGGGATGTGAGGACACACTTGGTTACATAGAATAATCAATGAATGATTAGAAAGCAAGTGGGAGTAGCCCAATAGATGAGAAAATTAGAGACACATGCTTAAGATGGTTTGGGCATGTATGTCGGGAGACCTTTTTAGATGCTTCAGTATGATGAATAGAAAGTAGACTCGTTAACTCAAATTAGAAGAGGAAGGGGAAGACCTAAACAGACTGGGAAAGTGAGTATTAAAAATGATATGTTAAACTTAACTATAAACGAGAACATTGTGTCTTGACAAGCTCTATGGAGTGAGATGAACTATATAGCTGACCTGACATATGGGATGAAAGCTTAGTTTATTTTGTTGTTCTTGTAGCATGTCCATTGCTTTGTTGACCATTATTGAGGTCCGTATCTCAGGCCTCATTGCCTGAGTTTGATGATGTATTTCCGGGGATCCCTGAAGCAGCGGAAGCTCCACCTGCTTCTGGAAATGTGTCTAGTGGGCAAGCTGCTAATATTCCTGCTCAGCCTCAGGCAGGCCAACCAGCACCTGTAACTTCAGCTGGGCCCAATGCAAATCCACTGGATCTTTTCCCGCAGGTTCATTGTTATTTATGTTTTTGTTATTCATTCATCTTGGTGAAATAATTTGGGCCAATGACTATGATACTTTATTACAGGGTCTTCCAAGCATGGGTTCAAATGCTGGTGGTGCAAATACCCTAGATTTTCTACGTACCAGTCCGCAAGTAAGCAATATGAACTACAGCCTCAAACAGAAAAAAAAATGTTTGCAAATTTATATATAGAAATTGTGAAAGAATTAAGTTGCCAATGTTTTGGTTCAGTTCCAAGCCTTGAGAGCAATGGTACAGGCTAACCCGCAGATCTTGCAGGTATTGCACCACTTGTCATAAGTACCCACGCCCTCTGTTTTTTCCATTGGTAATGCTTATGTTGAGCGAATCTGTATTTTCTGGCAGCCCATGCTTCAGGAACTAGGAAAACAAAATCCTCAACTAGTTGGACTGATTCAAGAAAACCAAGCTGATTTTCTTCACCTTATCAATGAGCATATCGGAGGCGAAGAAGGGTATCATAGATTTTTTTTTTTTTTTTAAATTTATATTCTTAGAACTTGCTTTTACATTTCTTGCAAGTGTGAATTTTGGGTATTAATTTATAGTTCTTTTCCATGATGTAGTATCAACGACATATTGGGCCTGCTTTCTGGAGAGATGCAAGAGGCTATAGAAGTTACACCTGGGGAACGTGAAGCTTTAGAGCGGGTAAGTTACTTACACCTTCTGGAATTCCTTAGCGTGATTCTTATTGCAGTAGGAATTTGGTAGATTTTTTTTTTTTTCCGAGTCTACCAAGTGAGTACCATCCCACTCACCCACACAGACACTGCTATCTATGTATGCATGTATACATAATATAAATGCAAGCACAGTCATATATGTAGATAATTATATTACTTACTCATATATGTAAATATAGCAAACCTTAATTTTTTTCTTCCTTGAAACTATACTACTGTATATTATGATCAGAAGTCATGAAGAAAGCAGAACAGAATTCATCCATAGTGCAGCTAAAAAAAAAAAATCAATTAGGAAGTTCCTATGATTCAGTTAGCCAGTTGATTGAAAATCTGCACTGAGAATCTATGACAATATAATATTCCTGAAATCCAGAAGATGTGGATAATGTTTGGGTATGTATTGTATTAAGAATTTGAGAACGAGCATACTGGAGTGGCTTATTACAATGAGTATAGATAGAAGATCATGGACTTTTTTCGGTCGTATTTTCTATTTATGATTAGAAATTGTGGTGAAAATGTTACTAGTGGAATTTGAATTTTAGATCCCTATTTCTTGTTTGTGCCATAATGATGTTCACCAAGCCACAGCACGGGATTACGGACTGATTACTATTATTGATTGTTTGGTTCAATTTCTTCAACGTTGTTTTAGCTTGAAGCCATGGGATTTGATCGGGAGCTTGTGTTAGAGGTGTTCTTCGCCTGCAACAAGAATGAGGGTTTGGCTGCAAATTACCTCTTAGATCATATGCATGAGTTTGAAGACTGATAATAGGTACTAATTTGAACAAATTATCCTATCTAGCCTTAAATGTTGATCTTTCTCCACCCTTTCTCATTTACTTCTATTTCTTGCCTTCTTCTGCATGTGTAGTGGTGAAGTGTTAGCATTTTTCGATGATTTCATAGGACGTAGGGGGCATATTATACTAGGGCTGATATAATTTTTCTATCATGTCTAATTCGTATGTGCAGTATTCGCGTAAAAAATTCTTGCAATATATTTCGTGATAGGTTCTTGTCAGTTTCAATATTCAACTTTGGGCGGACGTATGATTGATTACTGAAAATGGTTTAATTGGATAGAATATTTGTATGTTTAGATGGTGATGTAATCTCTGATTTGGGGTGTGTCCATTTTCCGTCTAGAGTGAGGATGTTCTAGTGCAGAGTCAGTTGTTGGTTTTGTTATTTTCTTGGAATTGATGAAAGTGGGTTTTTGTAACTGAAAAATAAAAGAAAACTCAGAAACGTAGGAAGGTGAGGAGACTAAGCCTGAATGGAGTTTGGAAGTTGTATACATTCTTGACATGATTTTAGACATAGTTACTACACCCAGCCCCAGGGGACCGGGGTCGAGAAGGCCCAGCCTTAGTATGTCTAGTCTAGGTTTTGGACGGATACTATCTACCAAAATCAGTATCACCACCATGAGCAGCTGACACGTAGAGTTAAGGCAAGCCCAATTCCAGAATGTTGGACCAGTTAGTCAGAATCAGTCATCATCTTCAGCCCACCCCACTACATAAACATACTCTCTTTTTTTATTGCGAAGAAGATGAATTAATGCCGACAAAAATGCATTTGCGTTATCATGATATATCGTCTTGCGTCACCTAAATCTTGTAGATCCTACTAACTTGGTGGAGTTTATAAATATATCTAGGCATTAATGTTTGCAATAGTTGGTGCAAATATGACTAGATGATATCATATATGTATATATATTCCACCTAATATTATAAAATAACCACATAACATGCCAGATTCTGGCTAACAAAAATAATCCTAACAACATATACTATCTAATATAAAAAAAAGAAAAAAAATAGGCAATCTGTCTTTCACCATAAAAATGTTGTACCTGCATACCGACTTAATTAGATGATGACGACATGAGATGTTTCACGCTTGAAAGTAACTTCCACTTTGCTTTAATTTGAATTCGTATTCAATTCAAACATCTCAATATCTAATTATTGTCCGACTCTTCTAGTAGCATCTCCTCTCCCAATCGAATTCTAAGACGTTTTAGAGCTTATATGCTTTTAAATCGTGCTTGCTGAAATAAGATATTAAACAATTTATAAGATGTAAAAATAAGTTATTGGAGCTTACAAGCTCAAAAAAAGAAGTACCTCTACTCCATCTTATTTCTTCAGATTTTATAAGTCACACTCAAATTACACATGTCACACACAAATACACACTCTACACATGCACATTACACAATTCATACGCCTACGCACTAATCAAAATGTGCGTTTGATGGTGTATTTCAAATTTATTAGCTAGAAAACCCCTTACTTTATTCAATTTTAAGTTTATAAGTTTCATTCTCCAAACACTTTATTCACAATTTTTTGAGAAATTACATCTTATAAACAAATATATAAAGTGTTTTGAAATAAGTTTAGCATAAAACACCCTCTTAACACAACGGGTTCTTAGTAGTATATCATTAAGTTTTATAAGTAATCATGATTAATTTGGCTAAATACACAATCCCAAGATATGGTCACATGGTTGTCCATATAAGTTCAGAAAATGTTACTATCTAAAAGTTTTTTGCATTTCCTTTACTTTTCTTTTTTAATATAACAAAGAGTATTATGGAATAGAGTGATAATGACATTTCGTTGGGTACATAGCAATTTCATATCAATCATACTCTCTATATAAATAATTATTCATATATGTGTGTGGATATAGATATAAAGTAGAAGCAAAATAAAATTGCAGAACCAGAAAAAATCTAACGAGCCGCAAATGGAAGTGCCTCAACTTTATTTCTGGCCAGCAATTGCAGAATAACTCACAGCTGTCCAATTCTCTTTCATGTACAAAACTATTAAGTGAGGATGTGTTTGGATGGATTTATGCACAGCTAATTTGAGGCATCCTTAAACCGCAGCATGTGTTTGTTTTTAATAGTTGCTGGAGACTTAACACACATTTTTTACATGAGAAGATCTTATGTGTACAATGTACACATGGTACACTCCTCTAAAATTAACTATAGGTAAAAATTTAAAATAGTAATTAAATAAATAAATTAGCGGTCTAACTGGAAAAAAATCCGAACCGGACCAGACCAGACAAATGCATATGATGCACCTTGTGCATACAAGTTTTTGCATTTTTACATTCTTCAACTACTTTTTTCAGCAACTTTACTTCAGTCAACAGTGTCACAGCAGACTTCAGTCCCAACAAAATACAACATTTTGTTTGTCTTTTTTTCCTTCTTCTTTTCCTTTTGTTTCTTCCTAAATCTATATGCATGCGCAATATGTTTGTAATCCCTTTTGCTTTTTAACCATTCCATCGGTTAAAATATCTTTTACAACAGTAACGTTTTTTTGGGTGGAGTTTGGGGGACAATTCAGATCTCATATCTCAATTATGGTGTCCCAACCGTGACTAACACCATAAGTCATTTTAACTCAAAATCATATTGACATCTCAAAAAGACATAATATTAGGTGAAAGACATGACTGAGACACTATAGGTGTCTCTGTTCTAAAAGTTTCCATCAATATGCTAGACTATATCCTTGACCGTCTATGTCTTTCCCCCCGCCTAAAAAACCTGTTTGATCCAGTCTAAATTTCGACTAGGTACTAGACCCCAGTCAACCACCCGACTAGCGTTTAACGTCTTTTAGAATCTTGATAGGTGGGATAGAGGATCTGAATCGGGGGAGGGGTGGGTGTGGGATTACTAGGTACCTGCCTGCATGTAAAGAAGAGTGTAATGCCTATAAATATCTGACTCTTAAGTCTCATAATTTGAATCTTAACTACACACTAGAATAATAACTAGCAAGAAGATGAAGAAGATTAATGGGCGAAACAATGTCGAAAAGAAACAAGGTGGCATTATCACTATGCCATTCATCTTTGGTAAGCGTCTCTTTAATGATCATAAACTCATTCCTCAAACTTATAATTTAATTGGGATAACATGTTAATGTTTCTGATTTGTTTGTTTCAGCAAATGAAATATGTGAGAAATTGGCTGTGGTTGGTTTTGGTACAAACATGGTAAGCTACCTGACAAGTGAGCTTCATCTTCCACTGACTAAGGCAGCCAATACTCTCACCAACTTCGGAGGCACTTCCGCCATGACGCCGTTGCTCGGGGCCTTTATCGCCGATGCCTTTGCCGGAAGATTTTGGACCATAACCTTTGCTTCAATCATTTACCAAATAGTATGCATCTTTCTTCTTTCATGCAACAAAACATGACTAAGTTGTACGGATTTGGATCATCTATTGCGCACAATTTACAATAAGAGTTACTAGTAATTCACAGTTGATTTTGGTCCACAACGTGAAGTACTAGTAAATTTCTTTATAAAATTGTGCACAATCCGTTCTATTGCTATGTTTTATGCATATCACAGGATCCAATGAGTTGAGATAGTATCCAAGATTATTAACTATATATATATATACACTACTGTCCAATTTATACAGGGAATGATAAGCTTAACAATATCAGCAATACTACCCAATCTAAGACCACCCCCTTGCAAAAAAGGCGAAATCTGCGAAGAAGCCGATTCGGGCCAAATTGCCATACTCTACATCTCACTTCTACTAACAGCCTTAGGGTCCGGTGGCATCCGGCCCTGCGTCGTCTCCTTCGGGGCCGACCAATTTGACGAAAATGACCCTAAGCAGAAGACCACAACTTGGAAGTTCTTCAACTGGTACTATTTCTGCATGGGGGCATCCATCCTTGTCGCTAATACAGTTATTGTCTACATCCAAGACAACATTGGATGGGGCTGGGGCTTAGGGATTCCTACAGTCGCTATGTTCCTGTCTATCGTTGCATTTGTGTTCGGGTACCCTTTGTACCGGAAACTGGACCCTGCCGGCAGCCCGTTTACACGGCTGATTCAGGTGTGCGTGGCGGCGTTTAGGAAGAGGAAGGTCAATGTGATTTCTGGACGAACAGTGTTGTATGAGAATGATGATCTTGATGCTGCTATTTCTATTGGTGGAAAGCTTCTCCATAGCAAGAGCATGAAGTAAGTATCAATGAGCTGAGCCAAATCGAGTACTCGCATGCTCGAGCTCGACTTATATAAAAGAAGAATTTTAAAAAGATCATTAAAAAGGGCTGCTCAACCTTATTTATTTTAAAATTAGGATATATTTATAATTATGTAAATTATAAAAGGAAAACTAGTAATTTAACACAACCTCGATTACAAATAACAATGAGTTGTACAAATGACATATATGGATGATGGTGACATGATTTGAAGTAGATGATGGTGGTTTAAAAATGACAGGTTTCTGGACAAGGGTGCCGTTGTAACAGAGGAAGACGACCCCAAGGCCCCAAACCCATGGAAGCTGAGCACAGTCCACCGCGTCGAAGAACTCAAATCTCTGATCCGGATGGGCCCAATATGGGCCGCTGGAATCCTCCTCATCACCGCCTCGGCCCAACAAAACACCTTCTCCCTCCAACAGGCCAAATCCATGGACAGGCACATCACCGGAACCTTCCAGATCCCGCCCGCATCCATGAGCGTATTCACCCAAATCTCCATGCTCTCCACCATCATCTTCTACGACCGTGTCTTCGTCCCCGTAACTCGCAAACTCACCGGCCTAGAACGCGGCATCTCGTTCCTAACTCGGATGGGAATCGGCTTCTTCATTTCCCTGCTCGCCACATTCGCCGCCGGTTTCATCGAGATCCGCCGCAAGCACGCCGCGCTGGAGCACGGCCTAATGGACCAGCCGCAGGCAATTATTCCGATCTCGGCTTTCTGGCTGATGCCGCAGTACTGCCTCCATGGAATTGCGGAGGCGTTCATGTCGATCGGGCACCTCGAGTTTTTCTACGATCAGGCGCCGGAGAGCATGAGGAGCACCGCGACGGCGCTGTTCTGGCTGTCGATTTCGGCCGGAAGTTATACGAGCACTCTTCTGGTTACGCTTGTGCATAAATTTACGGCAGGGGCTGATGGATCGAATTGGCTGCCGGATAATAATTTGAATAAGGGGAAATTGGAGTATTTCTATTGGTTGATTACTTTGCTGCAGCTTGTGAACTTGCTGTATTATCTGCTTTGCGCTAAGTTGTACACACTTAAGCCGATTCAGGTTCGTCAAAGAGAAGAAGATGGGTTTGAGCTCACAGGAGGCCATGTTTAGTTTTTTTCCTCTCGACCCGTACGATACATTATGACTAGGAGGGCTATTTAATTGAGCTATAATTTTAATGGCTAATGTTGTCAAGAACTGCATTTAATCATAGCTAATACATTTCCGGCTGTAGCCTGTAGTTATATATGGATGATATGTGTATTAACCATGCATTTGTTTATAATATAGTGTAATTGTAGTAG
>JAUEKW010000013.1:738206-754618 GCA_032274785.1 Ajuga reptans
ATGAACCGAAATCGGATATAAATGACCTATTATGCATGAAATTGCTATCGAATCTGCTATTAAATCGAGCCTAAAAGCATGCATAAATGATGTACATCACCTGGACCGTAAGAAACTTCGCAAAAACGGCTGGAAAATTTAATCACGTGACGGGTACATGCAAATTTTAGGCAAAATTGGTCGTCGGTGGCAAAAAAGGGACCAAATATGGACTAATTTGAAAGTTGTGTGACTAAATTAAAATGTAAACGTTTTTTTATGACCAAATGTATAAGGAAAAAATTATAGAAGCAAAACGGTTTTTAGCTCTATTTTAAAGTGATTTTTAGTAAAATATTTGTGTGGGACCCATTTGAAAGTTGTATGATATGCCAAACATACTTTCCTTCCCTTTGTTTTCACAAGAACACATGTGAATCAGCCCTCGTTTTCACAAGATTTTCACACACCTAAAAAGGATACAAAAATGAAGAGATTAATAGGACCACTAATATAACTTTCAAGATTCATATCCCTTTTCTGAAAAAATATATATATATGATCTTCCATCATAGCCAAAGGTCATATAAATAAATGCTAAGGATCAATGGATCATGGATATTATTTAGAATCCACATTGAATATGCCCTTTCCTTTTGCAATTTTTTAGATAAGTGGATTCCCAATTTAAATTCATAGTCATGAGTTCATGATTCTTGTCGACGATTTTAACGTCTATAGTTTGCATAAATAATATTTCCCCCTCGCATAAAAAGATTCATGTATTAAAACGATTTTTGTCCCATAAACAGAGTTATATTTCAAAAGTTAAAGTTAGTTATATATAGAAGTTACTTGACAAAAACTTGCGTAAGACCGTCACACTGACAGGAAAAATTATCACTTCTTTGTAATAAAGTATCACCGTTATTAAATAAAAGTATCACTTTTTTTAGACAAAAAATATTATTTTTTGTACCGAAAATGTCACATTTATTTACAAAAGTATTAATATTTTTAAAGTATCACATTTTTTAGCAAAAATATCATTGTTTTGGGGAAAAATATAATTTTTTCCTGTAAAAGTATATTTCGTCAGACCCGAACACACTGTGTGACCGCTACATGCAAGACTCACTCAAGTTACTTTGCCGTACTTACAAAATTATGTTAATACTTTGATGCTAATATGATATTGATAAGTGATTCTAAAAAAAAATGATATTGATGAGTTTAAATTTTTAAAGGTGAAACTTATAATCACCTATTTATATATGATTGTAAATTGACTAAGATAAAAAGTTATATATTTATTAAATATAATTTTTTTTATGAGACGGAACAAATAATACGATATATAATTTTATTTATGAGTCCATAAATAGACATATATATTATGATTTTTTTAGAGTGAAATACGGCGAAAATATATGGAACATGAAAGAAGGTAGACGAGAGGATACGATTCGTCAACGGACAGGTCCCAGTAATGTAACGTAGTACTACTGCCTTCGCAAAACGACAACAAATATCATCCGTAATATTCGTTTTCTCCGCCACGTGGCACCATCTCCCTTCCTCCCTTCCCACGGCAAACAATCGTAGCCCCACATTTCCTTCTTCACTGTCAGCTCTCTTTCTCCTCGACAGAAACAGGTTCAGTACATCATCGCACCAATACACACACAACACACACTGCTCTCTCTCTCTCTCTCTCTCTCTCTCTCATTCTCTCACTTTTCTAGCTTCCACCACTCAGATTACGCCGATCAACGTAGGGAGAAAGCATGACAGATATTACAGATGACATAGCGGAGGAGATATCGTTCCAGGGGTTTGAAGATGACTGTAGATTACTTGGAAATCTACTGAATGATATTCTTCAAAGAGAAGTAGGGGCTAAGTTCATGGAAAAACTCGAGAAAACTAGAGTTCTCGCTCAGGTTTCCTCGATTCTCAACTTTTTTACAGCAATAGTGATCGTAGATTGTACTCTGTTTAAACGATTTATCCGTTTCCTCCGTTTATCGTCGTAGTCGTTTGCTGTTCCTTCAGATGTTTTAGCTATTTTCTGTTCATTTTTCGTTCTCAGATTAACGTTACGTCCTGCCGGTGCTTAATATTCTGTGGTCAATGCAGATTATAGTCATTATCTTTAATTATATTTTTGTTGTGCTACCTTTGATTTTATCTCTGGTGAAAGAGAAATGCTACGGACCTATCTGCAGAAATCGTTGGGAGTTTTTGGTGCGTCGTTGAATTTAACTGCGTGCATGGAATCGGCCTTTGTTTGTCCAGTAACATATGCCAACTGCTAACTATGAAACATGATTTGCATCTGTACTCCTTTTTTTTTTTTTTTTTTTTTGCGCGCTTAGGGATAGAATGCTGGTGATTTGGGTCGAGTACTGTGGTCTGCAGCGTGGTAACTCTATAGATGATTCCATGGACTACTTTTTTTTATTTCTTAATTTAAACTTCTTCGAGTAAATTGAGAAGGGGACTATTTCATGCTTATAATGTGTGTGTCTATGTGCGTATACTTGACTACAAATACTGAGTGAAGTATGGTTGGTAGAGCGCATGCAACATGAGGGTGGCTGGCATTGAGGACACAGCGGAGCTTCTTGAGAAGCAATTGGCTGCAGAATTGTCTAAAATGACACTCGAGGAAGCCCTAACACTTGCTCGAGCGTTCAGCCATTATCTAAATCTGACAGGGATAGCAGAAACTCATCACAGGTAATACACAGTGCCTGTTCGTCTGTACACATAATTATATGTTGTTTGTTTTGTCGTTCTGCATGAAGATGCTGGTGTACCATAGCAAGCTGAGTAAGAAAAATACTTTCTAATAGATATCCTGTTTCAGTTATGTTGCGCAAATCATTCTTCTGGTTAATATTCAAGATACAAGTTATTAATTTGTAAAGTTAAAGAACAATGTCCTTATTATAGTCAATGTATCTAACATAAGGCCTTGTCATGTATATGCATTATAGACAAAAAATAAAAGAACTATTGATGCTTGAGTTTTGTGGAAAATGTGATTTAGGCATGTATTTGAAGGTCAGTTATCTAGTGTCCAGGTTCATCAACATCACATATGCAACTGCATTGGTTATTTGTCTATCATGGCCCTGTTGAATATATATATACATATATATATATATATTTATAAATATATAATATATATATAAATAACCTTTGGCTTCTGTTCTGAACTTAGTGGCAATGTATCTGATGTTGTGAATCATATTCCTACATTCTGAAATTGTAATGCTGCAATCTCTGTACATTGGGACCTTAGTTTTCTGAAATAATTAATAGTGCACATCCCTACTTTGCAGAGTGACAAAGGCACGAGGAGCTGCATATTTATCAAAATCTTGTGATGATACCTTAAATCAGCTTGTGCAGGGTGGTTTTTCTCCATCTGAGCTTTATGATACCGTCTGCAAGCAGGTGTATATTGTTGCATCTTTTCAAGCCAGAAGTTAAAAATATTTTTCCCTGTGAAGTAAAACTGAATATATTTTTATGCAGGTAGTTGAAATTGTCCTCACAGCACATCCTACACAAATAAATCGACGAACCTTGCAATACAAACATATAAGAATTGCTGTAAGATTTTTGCACAAGTTTTTTCATATGTTATTGCGATATTTTAGTCATGAGCAAGAATTTCACTTTGATATACATATTGTGTCTATTTTTTTGCAGCATCTTTTAGAATATAATGATCGGCCTGATCTTGGGCATGAAGATCGAGAGATGTTGATAGAAGATCTGGTAGCTGCTTTTCTTTCAAAGTTTGAACAGTGAAAATTAATAAAAGAAATGGCAGCATCTTTTGAGAATTACTTGTGCTTCACGAGTCTTTATGATATTACAGGTGAGAGAGCTTGCTTCCATATGGCAAACAGATGAGCTCAGACGACACAAGCCTACCCCAGTTGATGAAGCTAGGGCTGGTAAAAACTTAAAGTTTCGGGTATGTTGAGATATCTGTGCCTTTTTGTTTGTACAAAATGCTTACAAAGTGCTGTTTTCTTAGGCCTAAGTATTGTAGAACAATCACTTTGGCGTGCTGTTCCTCATTACTTGCGTCGTCTGAGCAATGCGTTAAAGAAGGTTAATCTCATTTATTCCTCAAACCTTCCAATTAGTCTGTTGCCTCGTACCAACATTGATTCATTTTATTCAGCATACTGGAAAGCCTTTACCGTTGACATGCACTCCAATAAAATTTGGATCTTGGATGGGGGGTGATCGAGATGGAAATCCTAACGTGACTGCAAAGGTATATATATTGTAGTGCTAGAATAATTATTATTACGTTGTTTTCTGATATCTGTGTCATACATAGATTAGTTTACCCTGTTCTTCATCATGCTGATAAACTTAGATGGTTTTAGGTGACAAGAGAAGTTTCTATGTTATCAAGGTGGATGGCTGTTGATCTCTACTTGCGTGAAGTTGATAACCTTAGATTTGAACTCTCCATGAACCAATGCAGCGAAAAGTTATCGAGATTGGCGCATGAAATTTTAGCAAAAGGTCTAGGCATGCCGTGTTCATGCTCTTTAGCAAAAGTTGATTTTACTTTGAGAATGTTGTGATTTGGTAGAGCTATTACTCTGAGTATAAATTGGTCTTTTAGCTGAGCTAGTACTAACTTTTTATTGGCTCAAATGCTTCAGAAAATACTGTGGAGGACTGGCACGGAAGTTGGAGTCAGCAATCAAATTTGGGGCAATTCAAGAACCACAGCAGTCCTGCTCCATCTCTTCCAACACAGCTTCCAGCTGGAGCTGACCTGCCCTCTTGTGCAGGTTAATCTCTTGACCTTGACAGTTGGGATTATTTTATTGGCCTACTTTGTCTCTTCAGCTTCTAATTATGTGAAATTCATTTCCTTCTTCAGTTACTTGCTTCACATCAAACCAAACTTAGTTTGTCTTTTCTGTCTAATAGTACTGATGCCTTTGACATACACGTGCTATGGTGTTTAAACATCACTTTACTCGAGATCTTTAATGAAGTACAGCACATATTATTTTCTTGAGGAGTTGATGTCAACTGATGATTTGTTAGTGCTTGTGTGTTCACACACACGTCACAATCTGGTCCTTGCATAGGGAGCTTGTTCTTAGAGAGTTTCGAATCCATTATATCATTTTCTCGTGGAAGGTCCGAGTCAGAGATTTTTCTTATTACAATTCATACTTATATTTTTTAACATCAGAAATTGTGCAAGTAGTCTCATTTGTGTTGATACTTATTACTGGCGAAGACCACTATTGTTTTGAGAAATTATTAAATAGTGATGGGTGCCTTATTATTTATGCTTGAACCCTCCACACTTCTTCTTCTTTATTCTTTTTCTTTTTTTTAGTAACCGATTTCTTTCCTGTTTTCAGTACTAAATTGTGTTTCTTTTCCCTTCATAATAGTGCCAGAGCTTTTCTTATATGCTACAGCTTTTCCATCAATTTCAGCCCCAACATTTTTTTTATCTTTTCCTTCTAAGTCTAGCACTTCCACTGTTACTTTTTCCTTTTATTTTCTATTCATGTCATCATGCAATGGCCAGATCACTACTTTGGTGCTGTTTATCTCAGAACCTGGCTACTCACCTACTTAATTATTAGAAGTTGTAATGCGAACTTTGCTTTAATTTCTCTCTTTTCATTTTTTGGTACTTGTCTTGTAGAACACAATGACGTGGAGACTCGCTATCCTCGATTAGATGTCCCTGGGTCAGAGTTCATGCCAATGAGTCGTCAGGTAAACTAAATTCAAGAAAATTATGTTTTCTTGCTCTGCTTACCTCCACTGTAAATGTTTTTTCGTCTGTCCCCTCTTCTCTCCTTCCCTTTTCTTAACGCATAATGTATATATAATTATTTCTTTTCTCCTTTTACAGGGTAGTGAGGAATCTTTGATATTCAAAGAATCTTCACATGATGCTAAAAAGCTCACGATTAACACAAATGTAAATGGCAGTGCTAATAGCTCAGGAAATACTCCGTCAGCTGTTACACCAAGATCACCCTCTTTTAGCTCAGGTCAACCTCTACTTCAGAGGAAACAATTTGCCGAATCTCAAATAGGACGGAGTAGTTTCCAGAAGCTTCTAGAACCAAGTTCTTCTCAGATGCCTGGAATAGCTCCTTATAGAGTTGTTCTTGGGGATGTGAAAGAAAAGGTGCTGTTCTGGTTCCAAACTTCTGAAACAATGAGAATTTTTCTGATTATAAATTGTCAATTCCCATTCACAATTTATCTCAACTTCAATGAAAGTTACTTCACTGAGAAAATGCTTCATTACTACATCATATGTTCTATAAAGCATCAGTGATCATGGGAAGGAGTTCTCTAGAACAGTTCCCCCACAAGGCTATTAAGCTTAAGGTAGATATGACGTTTTGCCAATAAGACAATGACACTCATCCGGATGTCAATTTTACACTAGAAACCTTCTTTTCATGGGAGTTCATTCTGGTATTCTGGATTTCATATTAATTTCCTTATTCTCATATTTGGCATAAAGTATATCATGTTTGATCCCATAAACGTTGTAGGGTTCTTACCATCATGAAATTGTTGCAGGCACCTTAAGATATAGTGGGTCAGACCATTTCCACTTATCTTCTACACATGATTGTGACTTGTGAGACTTCAAACATTTTAATTCTGCTTGTCATGGACCTATTCCGTGTCAACATTGTATCTGAAATATCTTGGTTATACAGTTTGGTCATTCAATTAACATGTAAAATTACTGGAAGTTTGGTTTCTGGTAGTGAAGTGTGTCTTTTTCGTTGATTTTGTTACTTCGGAGCAAGTTGTAATTTAGGTGATATGGATCTGTCATCTATTTATTTGCTTGGCGTGATGGTAGTTACTGGTAAATTATGAGAAGTTATCCTATGAGGAATAAAATCATGTAGCCTCATATGACTTGCTATAAGATTATAGTAGTGAAGTATGCACTATGCACTGTAGAGATGAGTCAACTTATTCTTACTTTATTTTTTCTTCGTCATGTTGGTCACAGCCATCCTTGGACGTGTTATTCCCTTTTGTGTGTTAGTGTGTGTGTTTTCTTCCGACTGGGTAATGGGTGTTGTGCCGCCCGTCTATATAAGAGGTTTTTGAGTTCAATGCAAAACTTATGCTACTCGAGTATAAATTAGGCATATTCTTATTGAAGGGCTTAGATTGTATGATAAACTCTTTCTATTCCTTTATTGTACTTCCAATTTTCATCCCCTTATAAGGTATTTTTGGTCCAAATCCAGCTTTCAAAGACACGGAAACGACTGGAACTTCTTCTTGAGGACCTTCCTTGTGAATATGATTCTTGGGATTATTATGAAACTTCTGAGCAACTTCTGGAACCTCTACTACTCTGCTATGACTCACTGGTATCTTCATGTTATAACTTTCATTTTAAGACAAAAAACAAATAATCTGATATTCAGTCTGCATTAACATTTTCATATATGTTGATTGTAACATTGCAGCAATCTTCTGGGTCTGGGATCTTAGCTGATGGCAGGCTTACTGACCTAATCAGGCGAGTTGCTACTTTCGGGATAGTACTAATGAAACTTGACCTCCGTCAGGTAATTCCTTTTTTCTGTTCCAAATAGTAATTAATTATCCCTGCTGCTACTTGTGCTGATTGTCAAGCCTAATGCCCCAGGAATCTGGTAAACATTCTGAAACACTTGATGCAATAACCAATTATCTGGATATGGGTACCTATAGTGAGTGGGATGAAGATAAGAAACTTGAATTCCTGACCAGAGAGTTGAAAGGGAAGAGGCCACTAGTACCTCCAACTATAGAGGTAACTGCTTTACGGTAATCATATCTTGTAAGTTTTGATATTATATCGTACCCTGAAACACATCATTATTAGGTAACTTAAGCAAACAAATAAATTATGTGCATCATATTCTTTCAACGTGCAAAAAATTATATAGCGTTTTCAATGAAATACTACTGCCAAATTAAAGTGTAATGTACTATTTCAGAATATTCATCTTCAGAATTATATGATCTACCTTCTTGCCGATGTCAATTTGAGATGGAGATAAGAGAAAATGGATCAGACATGTGCCCCTGTTGCATTTATTTCAGCTTCATAGGGGATGGAGAGAGTTTCCCCTCCCTCCGCAAGTTATTCGAACAATCCTCGGCCCTGTCCTTAGGTGTTACCATTGGATGTGTACGAGTCTAGTTAACTTCTAGTCCAATGTTGCTTTAGCACTTTGCGCATATAAGCCAAAATATTTTAACTGGGCCAACAAACAGATGTTACAAGCATGCAATTTCATCTCCTTAACGTTTTATTTTTCTCTTAGGTGATCTAACCAATAGGAGTCTTCATTATATAGCAATGCTGTATAATCTTTCTCCTCCTCGTTGAGTTTTTTAATGTAACAAAAGTTATTTGGTGACATGGTATATTGAGATCTTGATGCCCTCATTTTTGTATAGTTCACTAAGATACAAAAGATTATATGCAATTGGAGATCCTTCGAAACATGATATCATAACTGTTCTGGGAGGTTGCAGTTGTAGGTTGCTTATCATTGTTTGCATAGATCGTATTTAAATCTTAACATATGTGTATCTTATCACCTATATACTTTCTTGTTCTTTATTTTCCTTTATAGGTTACTCCTGATGTTAAAGAAGTATTAGACACCTTCAGGGTAGCAGCGGAACTGGGAAGTGATTCGCTTGGGGCATATGTGATCTCCATGGCCTCCAATGTATGAGTTTTAATTAATGGCCCACTATACTGACCCTGTTGCTACAAAAGAAATGAACTTCCATTCTAATCTTTTGTCAACATCTAATTCTTCTCCTCTTCCATTAATTCAGTATATAATCAGCATTTTACCTCTATGAACTGGCAGGCCAGTGATGTTCTCACTGTGGAGCTCTTGCAGAAGGATGCTCGCCTTGCTGTTGCTGGAGAGCTTGGCAGAGCATGCCCTGGAAGAACGTGCGTTGCCTTCCCATCTGCTAGTAAAATAACTTTAGGAAACAAATATTTTTTCTGCTATATCAGAAATAGAAGTACATCTACAAATTCAAACTATCCTTATTCTTAAAAAATGAATTCGTTGATAACCTTTTGTTGCACTGATGTTATATTTGTAAAGTATTCTTTGTGTTGATATGTTTCTCTTTTTTTAGCAAACGGTGTAAAATTAAGCTTTCATTCACAAGAAGAATATCCCATCTTGTAACAGGCTTCGCGTTGTTCCTCTATTTGAAACTGTGAAGGACTTGAGACAAGCTGGTTCAGTCATCCGAAAGTTGCTATCAATTGATTGGTACCACGATCATATCATTAAGAACCATGACGGAAACCAGGAGGTATGACAACTATGACCGTTCTCTCAGTATGGCACCATAGAAATGATGGCCTGACCTTGAGCAAATCTGAACAGGTGATGGTTGGATACTCCGACTCAGGTAAAGATGCAGGCCGTTTTACTGCTGCATGGGAACTTTATAAAGCTCAAGAAGACGTTACAGCTGCATGCAAAGAATATGGCATAAAGATTACTCTATTCCATGGTCGTGGAGGCAGCATTGGACGTGGTGGTGGTCCCACATCTGTTGCCATTCAATCCCAACCACCCGGTTCTGTTATGGTGAGATCCGGTTTACTGAATCTCCTGTTGTGTTAACTATTGCCAAGTCATGTTCTCAACAATGAGAAATGGTTATTTCCACGAATTCGCAGGGTACTCTACGATCAACAGAACAAGGAGAGATGGTGCAGGCCAAATTCGGGCTCCCACAAATGGCTGTTCGCCAGTTAGAGATCTACACAACAGCCGTTCTTCTTGCCACCTTACGCCCCCCACAACCACCCAAGGAAGAAAAATGGCGTAATCTCATGGATGAAATCTCCAAAATCAGCTGTGCCACTTACAGAAACACTGTCTACGAAAACCCAGAATTTCTTGCCTACTTCCACGAGGCAACACCTCAGGCTGAGCTCGGCTGTCTCAACATAGGAAGCCGTCCAACAAGACGTAAGACCTCAACTGGAATAGGCCACCTGAGGGCAATTCCTTGGGTATTCGCCTGGACCCAAACAAGGTTCGTTCTCCCTGCATGGCTTGGAGTCGGTGCAGGCCTGAAGGGCATCTGTGAGAAGGGGCATACTGAAGATATACGAGCAATGTACAAAGAGTGGCCGTTCTTCCAGTCCACAATTGACCTAATAGAAATGGTTCTAGGGAAAACTGATATACCGATAGCAAAGCATTACGATGAAGTTTTGGTGTCAGAGAGCAGGCAAGAGCTCGGGGCAGAGCTAAGGAGGGAGCTTGTGACAGCAGGGAAGTTTGTACTGTTGATTACCGGACATGAGAAGCTGTCGGAAAACAACAGAAGCCTGAGGAAGCTGATTGAGAGCAGGCTTCCCTATCTGAATCCGATGAACATGTTGCAGGTCGAGATATTGAAGAGGTTGAGGACGGACGATGATAACAACAAACTACGCGATGCGCTGCTGATAACTATAAATGGGATTGCTGCTGGAATGAGGAACACTGGTTGAACATCAATGGCTTTATCTGCAAGTACCTCGATGTACAACTTATCAATCAAGATATGCACTAAGATCACTTGTGAAATTTGCTTCCTTCCTGTTTGACCAGTTCTTTTGCTCTGGTGAACAAATTTTCGTATGGAGAAACTGTTTTTAGACATATTAGTGATTTCTTTTGTCCGTTATATTACCCCTTCTAAATATATTTGGTTTCGCTCCGACTGTAATCCCTACGTTCCATAAAAAGACTTTGTTTGAAAGAGTTTCTTGTTCCAAGAAAATTATTCTGTTTCAAAAACTAATGTCTTGTTTTATTAGTTCAAGTAAAAAATTAAAATTAGTTAGATATGATTGAATTAGTCAAATAAAAAAATAAAAAAAGTTGTGAGTGGATACCTGAAATATCTTCTTATTCTTGATTTATTCCTGGTAAAATATCTGTAATCATAGAGCCTTTTTCTTGTATGAAAATGCAAAATGCTTAAATAATATTCTTAAATAATGTGAGCATGGTCTCTATCCTAAGCATCTGATGCATGAAAAAGAGGCCATCATCTGATTTATTCCATTTTATTGGATGAAATTTATTGCAGGTAACAAAGATGTTATTCCACCCAAAAAGTTGGGAAATCTTTAGCTTATAAATACATGCACATTCATGAGAAGGGGATAATTAATCATAAATTCCCAAGTTAGAAATTTTCAGCTTTTAAGACTCGAGAAAAGATGGCATCAGTCAAGCTTGAGAAACCTGCCAAGAAAGAGCCTGCTAAAGCTCCGGTCACCAAACAAAGCCCTGCTAAAGTCGAGAAGAAGCCTCGCGAGCCACCGAAAAAGAAGGTAATATCTTCTGTTCAATATATACGTACACGCTGAGCATCTCTCTCTCTCTCTCTCTCTCTATCTATCTATCTATCTATCTATGAAAGTTGTAAACTGATCGGAATTAATTGTTTGCGTCTTCAGACAACAGGTGCCAAGCCAGGAGGAGGAAAGAAATGAGAAGTAAAGATTAAGTAATCTTATGTGCTGTTCTAGGTTTATGAATGTTTGAAGAGTTTGGCTAGTGATTGTGTAACCTTTCCATCTTTGGCTTGGCCTAATAAAATAATGTATGCTTAAAGTAACAGCCTGAAATTTTAGAGCGTGTTTTTATACAATATATTGCACAACAAATTCCATCAAATTGTTTAGGTGCTCTCTCTAAAATGTTACACAATATACATCGGCGTGTGCTAAATATGCCGAAAGAATTGGTCAGTCCACAGAAGATGTGTGTATATACACAATTTGATGTCCTATGTGGGTAATCTGATGAGAAAGATGATCAGAATGGGCTGACACTCCGGGCCCATTTCAACATGAATTCGGGTACAAGGCGCTTTCTTGGAGGTGCCGAAGCATCATGGGCCAGAACTTCGGAGTGTCCAGCATGAATCATGCCAACCAAATGTTCAAACATTTCGTCTCTCCCACCTCTCATTGGATCCTGTGATTTGTGCAGATAATGAATCTTAGACGAACAAATAGACCACGAAAAGACAACTCAAGCGTAGAAAGTATGTTTTGCATGTTCTTTTTCAATAGAAAGAATGGAGTAAGATCTAAACAGCAACATGAGAATGTTTGTGATTAATAAAACTTAAATACATTGGAATGATCCTATATACCAAAATACTCTAATAAATGATGCAATAAATCCTTTTTTGATATTCTTGTTACCTGAAGGAACAGATCCGTGTGTGTCTTTCCTTCATACAGGATCGACTCAGCTTGAACTCCCAAGTTTCGAAGAGTCTCAGCAAAACTTCTACTGTAAGAACAAACAAAAGAAAAGGAATATAAGCAGATGCAGTAAAATTTGATTGAAAGTAAAACTTGCCGTTTAAAGTACTGTAATTTGACTAATTCAGACAGTTAACTGAATCTATGTGATCTTGTGAAAATGTGATCTTGTGAAAATGTAATCAGATTCAGACCTGGAATCAGAGGGTATAGAATAATCTGCAGTTCCATGGAAAAGGATTATAGGAGGTAGTAGAGAAACAGCAGTCCTATTGTTTGGATCCTGCACCTTTACTTCCGGAGAATACTGTCTTAAAGACTCCTCCCCCTCCATTATGCTGTGCAGGTGAGATGAAACCATCAATGAGATAACACACGAGATTGTACAGAAGTGTAATGACCATGAAAGGCAGCATTTAGGCAAGGTTCGTACCTTAGAAAAATAGGGCGGTATAAACCTCGCTTGTGAAAGTGATCTACCAGGTTGAACAAATTGTACCTGTGCGCGAATGTTATAAAATTTAATAAGTTTGATAATTAGTATATATACGAACTCCAGCAAAAAACTCTGAACTTATTTATCCTTACTAACAGGTATTATTCATAACAAACTGCCCAGAATCTTGGTTATAATAAAAGGAGACAAGCTAAAAAAGATTCTATGTATTCTATAACTATTTCAGATTATGGATAAAGTGCATCTTATATGTTGATTATTAAAATAAGCTTACCCTCCAGATAAACCAAAATAAGCTTTGATTCGAGACACACTCCAAGAAGTCTTTTCTCCGCTAGCCTCTTTGATTGCCTGATCTACTAGAGCACAAGCACCAATGTGCGCACCTGCTGATTGTCCCATAAGATATACTCTAATGAATCGACACGTAGAAATAAAAATTATTGTTAGACAGGTAGCTGATCGTTTTAGAATATAATGCAATATGCATATGTACGTAAAAACATATGTACATACATATATATGAATATATATTACCTGTTGGGGTCCCCTCCATATTCAGCGATATTATTGAACACATATGAGATACCTTGAGAAGCATCTTTGATCATATCACCAATAGTTGCCTGAGGAAAGTTTCTGCAAGCAGACTAACAATCAGATATAATTTATTTTGGTTCTTTCTCTAACATAAAGTTAACTGAATCAATTCAGGGTCAACCCACTTCCTGAATACTACTCGAGGTTCAGTGAGAATACCTGTAATCTATGCAAGCCACTATAATATCTCTTTCTGATAACTGTTGTCCTAGAAGAGAACCCCATGCTTTGTAACTGTTCAGGAAAAAAGATTTTGTAAAAAAAGAGCTTAGTGTTACGATGCTCAGATGTTAAAATAATGCCCGCTGATTATACAATAAATAGACATTAGAATATTATGATGAGAACTAGTTAAATATTAGCAATATATCTCCAGCAATGGTCTACACTGGCTCTTCACACCAAACGAGCCTTCAACGTTTTATCATTATTCGTCTTCTATAACCTCTTCCAAAATTTGTCTAGTTCAGTCACAAATTTATGAAGTAAAACCTTACTAACTCGATAAGTTCTACACATAAGCATGGCTGGTCCAAACTCCAAAGTAGCTTCTAGCACAAAATGACTAAGCGAAAACGTTGTGCATCATTCAGATTCAGATCAGCAACCTATATTATATTCATGGGACCTCTTTTAGTAAAAAATATCCTATCTTTTGAAAAATTTCAGATTTTTCTAAGAAGAAAATTTCATTTACCTTAAATAGTTGAATCGTCGGAAAGCATAGTGTTATTAAGTACAGCGTTGTCAGAATGAACAAAAAATAAAAGCATACCCAATAATCCAGGCTCCTCCGGTTACAAATGCAACAACTGGCTTTGGCCCCTCACTATTTTTAGGTAGATACAAATCAAGCCTGTGGCAAGAGCTCTTTGTCATATACAGAATTACATACTATTAAACAAAACTTTAAAAACAGAAAAAAAGACCTTAAGCAATAAGTTTGTTTACTATTAATTCTAACATATATACATATACATATTTATATAGAGCCAATGGAACTTAGTGAAACCTCACCTATTTCTGGGAAGGTCACCATAAACTATACCTCTGCGTACTTGGTTAGAGAAGAAGTAATAATATCCAACTGCAACAGAGTAACTAAGTATTTTAGGCAATGAAACTGGCATGTGTTATGTTACAGAAGCAATAGAGAGAGATATATCATCATGGAACGTACGATAAACATCAATGCAAAAAGTCGACATAGCTTATATATATATACACAAACCTTGAAGAAAACCAGGAAAAAGAAGGATAGAATAGCAGCCAAGTGCAAGGAATCTGGTGATAAATCTGAAGCCTACCCTGAAAAAGATAAGAGCTTAGAAAGTGTTCAAAATAAATTCAAGCAATAGCTTTTCTTGAAAGAGTAGAAACGGTGCATCATTTCATGATAAATATATAAATTTGAATTGAATCATAGAACTAAAAGATCTCACTGGCGAAAAAGGAAAAAAAGTGTCAAAATACTTCTCTTCCAAAATGTCCTTCTTGAATTAGTAAATAGAGCAAACTTAAAATACCATTTCTGTAAAACATGAAATGTTTTATACCCGCTTCAAAAAATGCATGTTGTTTACGCACTACTTGAAGCTTATTTATCACTTATGAGTCAAATTGTTCAACATAGTCAACAATATTAGGTGCTTCAAGGTATCTTGAAGTGCTCCGAAATATATACCAACATATCGTAAAGCTCAAGAACTTCCAGATATGTTTTCAAGCTTCAAGGTATGTCATGAGCTTTGGAAAAAATGGAACACGTGTTTGACTTTTCATGAAGTGGTATTAAACATTTGTTATGCGAAAAGAGCATTTTTTAACCTGTAAATTTGAGAATCCAATTCTTTAAAAGTCTTCTAATCCAATTATTTCTTCACTCACATTGTTCCAATCCTCATTTTCAGGTTCTCTAATTGTTTGAGAAGCATAACAATTTCAACCAGAAATGAACACGCATCAAAGTTTAAAATAAAAATATATTTTCTCTAGAAGTATCTACAAATCTGAAGCAAACTAATCTCAAAATTAATGAACTTCAGATTCACAAAAAGCAAATAAATTGAGAATTGTTACCCAAAAAACCCCAGACACTTGAAGCAAAGCCGAGTAACCAGAAAAGTGTCTGAGGTAGCTTTTCCCATGTCTTCCCTGAACGACTGCCGCCCGCCGGCGGAGAGCGTCAGAAGTGAATTATCACTCGCCGCACGCCGCCGCCTCTTCTGCTGAGACGAATTCGAATTCGAATTCTCCGTGAAACTGGAGGTTCTCGGAATAAACGACCTCGTTTCATTTTTCATGTCCACATCGGGCGATGAGGGCATGAGAATTCTCGTTACTGCTCCATCCAATTCATCTTCCGATCTGATCAGCATTGCGGCTGACGCCGCCGCAGTCATCGGCAAAGGTGAAGACGATGATGAATGGAAGGAGGATGGTGTGTGGGGATTGGACACAGGGAGTACATGCGTCTTCATGTTTGTACGTATATACTCCGTATATCTATCGTATACCTATATTCCGTGTATCTAGTGTGAATTTATTGTTAAGAATGTAGAATCAATGATTGGAAGATTTTGCAGAGATGAAGTATGAAGAAGCAGATAGAAGAGATGATTGAACTGCAATTTTATGAAATTTGTGGGGCGAAATTTTAAATATTTTTGGAACGTACAGTTATGGTTTTCATTCGGTTAGTATCCATTGAGCCCTTTTAAAACGTAAAAATAATAGGGGTACAAGCTACTATGCCCAAATAATTATAAGAAAATACTTCTATATCCCTTAATTTTAACTTTAACAAATCTACCCACTTTGAATAGTCAACAACAATTTTTACCAAATTGCCCTTATACCCATTCTTAACAAATATGTTACCACGAGGGTAAACATATCGTTACACAACGATACAAATCGTTACACCAACTTAAATTTGATTATCCAAATTTATCCCGTAGAAATAAACTGATCTCCTTAATACAAACAAACTTTATA
>JAUEKW010000013.1:754718-767500 GCA_032274785.1 Ajuga reptans
TGAAGGAAACCAGCTGAGAAAAAGTAGAGTAGAGGCATTGTTGACCAGCTGGGTTTGAAGGCTGCTGAGACACTGTTAACTGAAGGAAACCTGCTGTGCTGAAATCCAAGCAAATACACAGTTGAACAAAATCCCTTTTGGAAGAATCCAGTGTATATTGCTCACAAGTGGTTTAAAATGTTAAATGTACACCTGTCCCCCGAGCCGCCAACAGCAATATTTTAAATTATTATTTAATTATTTTAACAGCACCGTCAACAATATGCAGCATCTTCCTCCCCAATTCTGCTCTCGTCGCCAGTTCATGCCCTTCTCGAGTTTAGATTCTCTGTCCCACTTTTGTCCCGTCTTAATTGTATCTCACTTTAAAAAATTAATAAATTATAATTATATTTTTGTAGTTTTATGAGTTTAAAATTTATGATTTTAGGTTCAAGATTCATGATTAGATTCAAGTCTAAGATCTAGGATACAATTTTTTTGGACTAGAATATATGATTTCACGATTCACGATTCATGCTTCATAATTTAATAGTTTAAAGTTCATAATTATGTGATTCATAGTTTAGCGTTCATGATTCATATGTTCATAGTTCACGATTCATGTCATAAGGTTCGATTTTGGAGTGAAACACAGTTATAACACGAAAAAAGTGGGAAATAAGATCTTAAATATGCACTCCCTCCCTCTCTCTCCACTTTCTCTCTCTCCAACTCTCATACACCCACAAAAAATATTTATTCAAATATATGTAAAAATATTGCAACTTTATGTGTAATAGTAAGGATCAATGTTCTAAAAGACGCTAGATGCTAATCGAACGGCTGATTGGGGTGTAGCGTCTAATCGGGCTTAGGCGGGACGAAACAGGGTCTAGGAGGGACTAAACGGGAGAAGTCGAGGAAAAAATGTAGGTGACCGAGGATAATCTAGCAACTAGGCAGGGCTTAGTCAGAGCTAGACGGGAACTTGTAGAACAGAGCCACAAATACTGCTAAACTAACATATTGATCCCTAAATCACAACACCAAACGACAACAATATGCAGCGCAAAATTGTAACTAGATCTGAAATAATCAGTAAATAAATCAAACAACCCTATCTACAGCAAAAAAATTGCCCCAAGAGAAAGACAAAGGCATAATCAAGAAACTAATAAAGAACCTTACTGCTAACATTAGATTCTGAGAAACAGCAAAACGCGGAGGGAGAAGCAAGAATCCCTCCCAGCTGAGTTGCCGTTGCATTGCGAAAATCGTTATCAATTCACAGTGCAATCAATCATTCAGTTCTGCTATTTACCTGATCACCTTCACTAATCCAGCTACCTTGATGGAAGAAACCCGAAGTAAATTCTTGATTACCGAACGCCATCCTCTGAAACAGACGAAATTCAGCTGACTGTTGTGCAGGGTTGAACATCTCACTTTCCCCGACTCTCATTCCGTTTGTCAAATCTGTTGAAGCGTTAGTGTCCAATGCCCTAAGTACCTGGAAGAAAGCATTAACAGATCGGAAGAACCCCATCAGCAAGTATATTTACAAGTGTAGATATATTCACTCTACAACCATTATTACCTGCCCCATCTTGGGTCTCCTTATAGATGAATGGCGAACGCATGCTGCTGCAGCTTCAATCATTCGAAACATCTCAGTGTCAACGTATTGTCTTCCAAGCTTTGGATCTGTCAACCCTGCAAACTCCAGCCTCTCAAGTGCATGACTTAGTACAGGTCGAGCCTGAAAGAAATGCAAAAATAATTAACTTGTGAACCTTCGTTGGCATCATAATAGGCTTTGTGGTCCATGTTCAGCAGCTTTCGAGTATAAAGAACTTAATGCTGGGCAGCAATGAAAACATCACCTATATATGACACTTTCTAGCCAAATTAAGGACCACGGCAATTAACGAAAAGAAAACAAGGCAAGACTTCTTCATTACATCTTGCGTCGATTTTCTCAGATAAGCAGTCATCCGGTTAAAGAAGGGTTTTCAACTATTTTCCGGTGAATATAGTAATCGCTCAATTCACGAGCTCAAAATATGCATAGACTGACCATGCCTTTTGATGTATCCATATTATTGAGCCAGTTCATAGCTCCTTACAAGTAACATTGTTGTTAAAGACGAGCACTGCACCAAACACAACCCTTTGTGTCTTAACCAGCCAAAGACGGGTGATGTTACAAAAGTGTCCCTGCTTGGGGCTCAGGCAAATCACCCGAAGCAGAACCTTTGTAAAATCCTTTGTGAAAAGCAAAGAAAACTTAAAATAGACCTAACCACGCCTAAATATTCTGTAGAAAAAAAAAATGCATTCTTGGATATGAAAATATCATTTTATTACATAGATAAAACTATCGAATAATGAACTTACCCACTCAACCAGGCTTTCCGCCCCGGAGGGCTGAGATGTATCTACAGGCTTGCGTCCTGTAATTAACTCTAAAAGCACAACTCCAAAAGAATATACGTCGGACTTTTCAGTTAACTTGCCACTGGCTGCATATTCAGGAGCCATGTACCTGAAACCCAAACAACTCTAGTAGTATAAGCTTCATATTTCGATGCTTTATGCTTCCGCTAGTTGTCATTAAACATTAAGAGAAGTTACAGATGACCACTTACCCAAATGTCCCCACCACACGTGTGCTAACATGTGTTACATCCTGAGCTAGTTTAGCCAGTCCAAAATCAGAAACCTTGAAGATAGGGAAGAAACAGGAAAAACAAATTACAATAATAAATAAAAAGACTTTGACAATGTTCAATATACAAAAAAGCAACGACTTGTAAAAGCTACACATACCCGAGCTTCAAAATTGTTATCTAGAAGGATGTTTGATGACTTGATATCTCTATGGATAATACGAGGATGGCCTGAAAAGTAATGAACGTATCAAGAAACTTGACGCCCTCCTTATTAGGTTATAAGATATATAAATTATAAAGCGATGGCTGCAAAACTAAAATGCCACAACAAATTGTAGATGAGAGCGCACAATTCACAAATATGTTATTGTATCTAAGTTACTAACTAACGGATGGATGATTTTGCAGTATCAGTTTCTGAAACTGCCCCAAGATTCTTTATCATCTCTTCTGAAAAAAAATCTAGGAACTGATACACTAAATACAATGCATTGATCAACTAAAGCAAAATATATGTATTCTGTGTCATGCATTTTCCAGTCCAACAAAGTACATGAGAGCAGCCACTATGACATAGATTGCTTAATTTGCTATAATGTTCAGACTGTCCCAAGCTCGTAAGCAATCTGCCATAGTAAATATTAAATTTGCTGACATAAGCAAATAAGCTACAGACCAAGAACAGATGAAAAGTAAATCACATTACAAACTTCATGAGTAAGGGACCTCCCTTTTCAATAATTGAAATTGAAAAATACAAGATATTGAAGCCCTAGGTAAGATTTGATCAGAATTTGCTCAAATGAAGGGCTACTATCTTTTCACATTCAATTATAGAGTGCTAGATTCTTACTTGCCAAGGCAGATGCTTTCTTTCATAATTGTCTTTCTTGTTGAGCTGATGGAAGAAGTTACTAACTTGCTTGCTGATTTTATTTCATTTTACTTTTCCTTCGCAATGAAAATGTGGAGAAATTGAGACATGTATACCTATTATAATTAGATAAGGAACATCATCTCTATGATACCTCCCTTGCAGTGTGTTGACTTTTGAGAATGGTTCCGTCATATACAGGTTTATCATTAGTAATTTTCGTCAGCTGTTCAGCATAAGTTCTTTATTTTTATATCAGATAGATTCTAATCAGAATATAAGCTGCATCCTAAACGGATTGCGTTCCACGAAAACAGGAAAAGAAACATGCAGCACTTTTAACAGAAAGATGACATGCAGGCAAATATCAATATATCCAAAGATGTAAAATGGGAAGGGAAGAGCTCAAACAGCTTACAGTCTTCGTGAAGGTAAGCTATTCCACGAGCCGCACCAACAGCAATCTTTACACGCGTTGCCCAATCCAAAACAGGTCTACCCTCACCTTGAATTGATTTACAGAAACATCAAAATCCTTTCATCATAAATCCGTCCATTAAAATTAAGAATTACTTTTACCATGAAGATGGAAGTAGAGGTTGTTATTTGGGACATAATCATACACAAGCAGCCTTTCTTGTACATTAATGCAATAACCGACAAGTGACACCAAATGGCGATGGTGTATACGACTTATTATCTCGACTTCAGACCTAAACTCCCGCTCCCCCTGCCTTCCATCAATCTTTAACTGCTTAACCGCTACAACTCTACCATCTGTCAAAGTTCCTTTGTACACAAACCCAAATCCTCCTTCGCCCAACAGGTTCTGGGATGAAAATCTGTTAGTGGCCTTAACCATTTCTTCATAGGTGAAGCACGACCTAGAATTGCCAAAGGCACCACGCTCACGGGGTGAGTAGATGTTTCCCATGCCAGAGGCGCTTCCATCTTTAGGTGTTGATATTTGCAATTTCAGTAATGCAGAAGCTGGCAGGGATCAGAAAAATGTGTTCCTTATAAGAAAAGATATTAATTCCTGCTGCAAGCTAAAATATATATGTACTGAAATATTTACCTGATTCTTGAGAAGAACCAGAAAAGGCTGGCGCAACGTAACCACCATTAAATCTAGAAAAGGGTGGCATAATGTAACCACCATTAAATCCAGAAGCTTTCTTTCGCTTTCTCAGATAGCATGCTACAGTTCCCAAGATACCAACGAATACTAGAACAACTACTAAAACAATAGCCACTGTGCCTCCAGTACCAAGACCCCCACCACCACCGGCTTGTGAACTTTTTGATGCATTATTACCGGAACTGTTGGTGTTTGGAGTACCAGGTGGAACTACGGATGATGCAGGCGAAGGCGGAGGTGGTGATATTAGTACGGCAGATGGCGGCGGTAAATCTGAAGATGGTGGAGATGTTGGTGGAGGAAGAGGAACTGGAGTTGTGCTAGATCTAGAGGGTGGTGGTGGTGAGCTTCGTGAATGTGCAGGCACTGGTGGTGGAGGGGAATTTTCAGGGGGCTTAGGTAATGGTGGTGCTGGTGGTGAATTTTGCGGGGGCTTTGCCGGTGGAGATGGGGGTTTTGTAGTAGGAGAAGGTGGGGTGCTATTTGATGGCACGAGCGGGGCTGGAGGTGGAATTACAGGGGCTATAGGTGAGACGGGTGTTGATTGATTAGTAGGAAGAGGTGGTGAAGGAGGCGGTGGAGAGCTAGCTGGCGGAGGCGATGGTGGTGGACTGGAAGGTTGAGGCGGTGGATTTGATGATGGAGGTGATGCATCGGGGGGAGGAGGCGAAGTGGGAGTTGGTTGAGGAGGAGAAGCAGATGGTTTTGGGGGCGGAGCAGCCACGGCAGGAGGGGATTGAGGTGGCGGGGTGGCAGTGGTTGGTGGGGGAGGCTGAGGAACAACCGGAGAATTTGGCGATGGAGGGGTAGATGACATCTCACTAGGCACTAGAGTCTTGATCAACTAACTCATTCACCGTTTTCAGCATAACATGGAAATCTTTCAAGAAACTTCAATATTATGCAAGAATCCAATGCAAAATTCACAATATATGGAATAAATTCAATTATCTGTCAATCAAAGTATCCAGAGGATAGTATATTGCGTCGAAACTAAAATTCCTTTCACGCGATACATCATTAATTACGTACGAGTCACTTGCAAACTAAACAACTAAATACATTCCAATTACCAAATATTTCGCAGCTCATGTAAACCACAAGATGATCACCAGAATCTGCACGAAAATCACTACTTCTTGTACCGAACCAGTACCAAATTCCCAATTCTACGCAAAACCTAACTTTCAGCAGACACAAGAATCTCAAGAAACCGACTGAATTCCAATCATTATCACAAAATTAGGTGCAACCAAAGATCAGTGTGTACAGCAGCAAAATCACCAAAATTAGGAAAAATGAAAAAGCCCTTAATTCTCACACTTCAACAACTCCACGCGGACAATCACTTTTCTGAGTGGCGTAGTGATATCCAAACAGCAACATGCAAAAGGAACCACAGAATTTACACCAGATGTGACAATTCGGACAGAATTTTCACCTTCCATTATCCATCTTAAATTCCGCACATTTGTTAATCAGCAAATCTGGAAAGCGCAGGTGCAACTAGGTTTTCATGATGCGTTAAGAACGGATTCTTAATTTAGTCTTTCAATCCAATAACACGGAAAATGGGGTCCGTGAAAGCTCTTCCAATTGTTTGAATGTCAGAATCGGAATAGAATTTTTCGATTTGAGTGTGTGTTTGTGTGTGAGAGAGAGGGAGAGAGAGTGATAGCTTTGAATAATAATAAATTCTTGGTCAATAAGATAATGTCGAATAGAAATAGATCCTAATTTATTACTCATTTTCTTTAATAATTTTGGCTTTTTGAGATAATTACTCGAGACATTTTCCACACTGAGTCGAGTCAAACTGGACATACTAATGTTTAAGTTTATTTGAAATAATATCAAATTTTCTAAATTCAAGCCACTAAATGAGACATTGCATAAAATTCAGGCTCTGAGACGAAATTCACCCGCAAAAAAATCATATCATATTTTAGGGGGATAGCTAGGTTTTGCTCACCAAGTTTGGCCGAATGGAATTTTAGTCTGGTCCGATCCGACAACATGACATTAGATTTTTTCATGACTTAGACTTAATCCCCAAATTTTTTCATGTGCTTCTTCCTCTAATTATCTCTTTTTTCTGGTTTTTTTTTTTTTTTGCTTCTTCCCTTAATCACCTCTTTTCTTTTTCGATTTTTTTTTTCAAAATAGTCGAACTCATGAAACACGCTAAAAAAATGAACCTCTTTTCTTTTCTATTTTTTTTTAAAGAAAATAGTCGAACTCATGAAACACGCTAAAAAAGTGGTTGAGCATGTTTAACTCATATAATCAATTTATAAATTTAATAAAATTTTATTTTATTTTATAAAATTTTTAATTTTAAGATAACAAATAACAAAATGAAGCAACATGGAGCAAGAAAACACAAAAAAAATATTAAACATTAGGGAAAACAAAGAAAGAAAAAAGGGTGTAAGCCTTCAATTGAGACAATTCTACAAAATGTAAGTCCCGAATTGAGACATTCTTGAAATATAAGCCCCTAAATGATAACTAGAGAAATTTAGATCTTTAAATGAGACTTTGCATAAAATTCAGGCCATGAGATGGAATTTTCCCATTTTTCGGCTGGTCCACGGCCCGGGGGGCTTTTGACCCATTGAGTCAGGCATGTTGGCCGATGGTACTTCAAGTCTTCGAGCCAATAATCCTATAGTTCAATTCATCTAAAATATTGGTCGAGCCGCATTGATTTTACTACCTCTACCTCTATGAACGCCGCGTAACTAAGACAACGTGGCATACCAACCAAGTACTAAAAAGGGCAAACACAACGGTTAAAACTTACAACTACCTCTAGATTTGAAGTAGGGACAATTTCAAGAATAGCGTTAAAAACACGACATTTATTTCAGTTGGAAAATGTCTCCTCTTGAAAGAGATTGTTTCCTCAACAACTTATTAACTCAAATCAATAGTGAGCCACAAAAGTTGTATAATTTTATTGGGTTTTTATCGTGCATGTGGGGGCCCACATAGACTTGGCTCTTATTTTGAGTTGTAAGCCCGATCCGAAATTCTATCGAGCAGAAAAATAGTAAGTATAATCCAGACGACTTTTCTAAGATATACTAAAATTTGTTGGAAATTCACCGATTCGTGTTTGTTTGGCTTGATAAGACTTCTGGCTAAAATTTATGAATATTCTCCTAGCCTTTGATTTATTGGGTAATATTTATTCGTATCCACTTAGGCTATGTTTGGATAGGGTTGTCCCCAACCGATTGACATTGGAGGCAACGTAATAATGTTTGACACGAGTAAAGTTGTGAGCATTATTTGGCTTGGTTGCGTGCATTTTAATTTTTCTCTCTCATCTCCAAAATATTTCTCTTTCCTATCTCCTTATTTACCCCTACTTATTTATCCCAGCCAACAGTACCTCGACCTTCCTCAGCCGCATCCAAACACAGCCTTAGGATATGTTTTGGAAAAGTGTGGGGCAAATTTGTTCGTGGAAATCTTGATTTATTTTTGTTTTGAGATAAAATATGATAAGATTTGCAAAGTAGTTTTTAAAAAGTAATGAGAGACTTACAAAATGTATTTTGTAATAATTAAAATGATTAGATAACAATTAAGTACTTATTGAAATTAAAACAAAAAAAAAAAGTGTAACCGTGTGAGCTGCAAGTTAACATGTTGACACACGACACTGTTAAGGGTAAAACTGTCATTCACGGTAAAATTGGTGAAAGAAAGTAAAAGTTAGGAAAGATTTTCCTTACTTTTGAATGGGTACAGTAAATTTTCCCCTGCAATACTATTACATCTCATTAATAATTCCTTACAAGGTTTCTGAAGGATAGACAAACATCATCGACTCTCAGGAAATGAAGATCCCCGCGCGCTCGCACGCGCACACACACACGCGCACACACACACGCGCGCGAGCGCACACACACGCAAAAAAAGAAAAAGAGCAGCAGCAGTAGCAGCAGCTGCTATTAGCTCTTGTATTCTGGTGATAGTGAACTACTTCCGTTACAACTCAAGTGCTGCTCATGTTTCCTACCATTACACTAGATTAAAAGAACCGGTAAACGACTCGCGATTTTCAGCAGAGAACTAAATTTACCTGAGTACAAGATGAAATGAAGGACTAGTAAGGCCCATTTGCTGCTAATCTTGAATTTCTTCTAGAAATGATTTCAGCTGCCCATTTTTTTCCAGTTTCAGTTTGGAATTTTCCTTCGTTAAAAAAACACGAGTTATTGACTAGGTTAACAGTAGTGTGTTTGTGGAGTAAAATGTTCATCGGTGTTACCTGCAGTCGACAGAAAAAATTCATCCAAGACCTTCCCGTGTTCTGCGCAGAGAGTTTCAGTCACAAAAGTTACCATCAGTTACTATTCCACCTCATAATTCAAGTATTCATTCATCAAATTTTTTGAGATTACGATAGCACAAGAATCAATCAGTATAAACTTGTGTGGCAATTTTCTGATGGATTTCACAGATTATGTACAGAAAAACGAAGCAGATCAATACTAGTATTGCAATTCGGATCTCAAAAGCTACTGATCGGCACTTATAGCGCGACTTCACATTCTTGTGCTCAGAAGTTTTACCTGTTTCATACTCTAATGCTTGCAGAATCATTTCGACCTGAAAAAACAAATGCGTTGAACAAAAGAAGACGTCAATTTGGTGACACAAGTATGAAAGCAGTTTTATTTCACATTTATAAGAAAATATCGACACCAAACAAGGATATGCGTTTAAAAAAGGTCAAGACGGAGGCGAACAACAGGATAAGCAAATGCTCGATTTTCTTCAACATATAAGAAAAGTGGTTTTTCTTACGTTGTGTAACATTTATGATCTTCAATCCTTCAAATAACTAATAAAGGACCAGTGGAACAGATTAATAATCCCAAATTTTGTTTTTCTATAAATCCATAAAGACGTGACGTTACATACTTTGTCAAAATCTTTCACGAGGTTGGCCTCTAAAGACGAGTTGTTTTCATATTCTTGCCATAGTTCTTTGATTTCTTCAGCTGCGAAAAGGATAAAAAGAAAAAATCAACAAAAGAACATGGAATACATAATATATGTATATATATATATATAAATATATAGTCTTGGGCTGTAGTCGAACCTCTCATTCCTCCACCAAGAACCTTGCACATTTCGTCCAACGCTTCTTGCTCCATCTTACTCTTTTCTTGCTTAGGCACATTATCAGATGGTGTTATATCTCCAACAATAGCTACAAATTGAATATAACCAGTAAATTCGACACGTTGAATGCCATAATACAGACAGGAATCAGGATAACAATGATACTCATTATTACAGTTAAAAAGACTGAAATACGAATTTGGAAGAAGGGACAGTTGTTTGGTAGAAGCTCATATCGTCATCCCCTTAGATACATTTTTAATTAGGTGACCCCTATAATCAACTGTCTAATTGTAGGCCTTTCTAGGTCACTAGAAAAGTCGAGCAAGTAAAATAATGTGGAACAATGGTTATTCATAAAGCATCAGTTATCGTAGTTCAATTATAATTCTAGTTTAGGTTAAATTGACAATAACCCTCCACCTAGTCTCGAGGATGATTTTCTAACAATAGAATAAATTGGTGATAGACGAAATTAGGTTATAACACAGGGTAATCAAGAACATTAGTAATCAAGCACCCAAACAACAAAATAAATGAAAAAGGGATCAAGAAAATACCTTCTGCAATGTCATGAACAATTGCTATCTTGACACACCTGTTTCATGTAACAATAAACAACAATCGATGATTACTTAAAAAAGTAAAATTAGTGGGGCATTCAAGAACCGAAACAAATCCAAGCACGCACCTTTCCCTGTTAACACCAGGAAGGTCGTCAGCAATCAAAGCCATCAATGACATACGGTACATATGATCAGCTATCGATTCAGGACCCTTTATACCATGGTTCAGCCATCCTTTTCGTTTCGTAGACTGCACACGAGAAACAGAAAATCAGAGACCAAAGCGATAAAAACAAAGTATTTGTAAACTCCTCTGATACAAGCTAATCCTTGTACAAGGACACTCCATCCTCCATTTAGTCCCTACTCTTACTACCTACTTATATTACTCCGACATTACCAAAAACTTACAATCTTTTTACAAGGCTCAACTCCGCGAAACAATTTTAACAATAGTCGTTCAATGATGTTTCTGCAAGCACCTAATAACACACAACATTTATTCCTTGATTCCAAGAATGATTGCATATTCAACACTCGATTCTCTCAGTGCTGAGACGCTTCACCATCGATAAAATATGATACATCTCGTCATCTGCACAACCCCTTTGATAACCATAAACCAACCTTGATATCTAGTTGTGTCTTATAAATGACCGGTATAACAACAACATTTCTTTATTCCTTTATCCTTTTTATAATTTTGACAACTTTAATTGGGACCTTAGTACAAATCTCATAATTCAAGACCAAAAACTTTTATACTCTACTAAAGACATCCCCAAGCTATAGAACACACTTTTTCTGAGCTAAAAACTAACAACTCCACCCCCATTTTTCTCTTAATACACCCAAAAAAGTGTTCGGACAAGTATAATTGTGTTCGGTTACACTAACCAAACATGTTTTGAGGTGTTCGGCTGGTGTGGCAGAACACCTGTTTTCACGTTTTAAAATAACTTTTTTTCTTGGAGTGTATTTAGAGGAACTTGGGAATCAATAGCCCAACCCTTTCCCATAATCACAAGCAACCCCCCAAAAAAAAGAGAGAAACAGAAAGAAAAAAAAAAAGCAGAAGCTTTATCTTTTACATCATTAACAAAAACAAGAACATGCAAATGCAGAAATTACCACATACCTTCAAACGGTGGCACAATGTGAGAAAATCAATGGCGGAAGAAGGGGAATTAGGCGGGCTTTTGCTACCCGATCCGGGCCCAGAAACAGTATGATCCATCTTGAAGGAATCGATGTTGGGGTTATTGGAATGAACCGAAACGAGTCTTCTGCTATGTGGGTCCGAGAAAAATGGGATTTTGATGGAGAATTTGTCGGAAAATTTTAATCCTTGCAAGTTGTTGTGCGCAAATGAACAAGGGTGCGCTTTAGCCGCGGCTAGAGACGCCATTGTTGCTATGGTGAGGAAAATTGATCGAGAATTGAATGCAGTTTTTCTTGCTGCAGCTGAAATTAGGCAACGATTGATTGTACTTTGTGCTGTGTTTGTTGTCCTTTCTGTAGTTTGGGGCTTTGGGAGAAATGGTTGACGACAGCCACAAGGCGCTGCGCAGAAACAGGTCTTTTATAGTGTTGTCCTTTTTCCCTCTTCCCTTTAATTTAGGGATTAGAGGTAGGGTTGTTAACCAACTTAGCTAGGGGTGTTCATCGGTTAATAACTGAACCGAAACCAAATTAAAAAATCGAAAATCGAAAAGCCTATGAAATTGATAATCGAACCGAACCCAATAATATTGAAATCGAACGAAAATGTTCGGTTCGATTTCGGTTAAAGCCGAAAACCGAAAATTAAATTGCAAAAATTAAAAAAAATGCAAATGGTGTGCAAAACACTAATGCAACATATTCAGGAGTTGGCTCAACTTTATTAGAGAATTTGCAGATCAATTACTTAATTATGATATATCATATAGATGACAATCAAAACGACTAGCTCCAACTACGACATGTTGCAACCTTATCGCAAGAAAATGAGAAACCGCGTGATGAATTTTATTGAGATAAATGAACAAAAAAGGTTCTTGTGGAAGGTGTCATTTGGACTGTCAGAATATAAACAGAATATACAGAATATAATCAGAATATACATTAGAAAAATCAGAATATACAAGTTTCTGTGACTTGTGAGGGTGGGCCGGCGACGGCGTGAGGGTGTCGTGACTCGTGAGGGACTGAGTGGGAAACGGTGGCGACAACGGGGTGGGCGGCGACGGCTGTCAAGGTCCTCAAGGATGGAACTATGTAGGGGTGTACGTGGTTTGGTTTGAACGCTTTATACAACATATTATAAACCAAACAATCTCTTCGGTTTGTTAAATTTTGACATTCAAACCAAACCAAAAGTTCATGAAACCAATTATTTCGGGTTGGTTTGGTTTGAATAA
>JAUEKW010000013.1:767600-779301 GCA_032274785.1 Ajuga reptans
TTCATGGACTTTACAAAGCAATATTAGACCTATTTTAACAAACGTAGGTCCACAATAAAGATCAAGCCTGAAATTAAGCATGCACATCAATAAAAGAAAAAAAAAAACTCTCCTCCCAAAGTAACTCGAACCTATGATTTAGGTAAGGGATGCTATTTTCAAAACCATGGAAATTGATGTTTGACATTAATTGTTAGAGATAGATAAATTGATACCTAATATAAACTATGCTTGTTGCAAAATAATATATTTATTGTATTTTAGTTAATTATTGTATCTCATATTATAGTTTTTTTTCTCTCTAAATAGTTATTGTTTTAGCAAAAGAAAAAATGTTCCACAATACTTTTCTACATTGCTCATGTATACAACTGCAGGTGTAGTTACGGGCAGGGACGGATCTAGAATGTAGTATTGGGATGGGCTGAAACACAAAATTATATACATTTTGTAATAGATCTCATGAATTCTTGTAAAATCTGTTTGAGTTTTCTTAATATACAGGTTAGGGATCTATGCCTAATCCCTCCATCGTGATGATGAGCCTTAGCTGGAAAAAAAAAAAAAATTCATGAAGTTTGCGACTTGTTATAGGCTCTAAAAGAAGAAAAATTAAAAATAGTAATAGATTCTTCATAGAAGTTTTTTTTTTTCTTTTTTATAGAAGATTTACTAAAATAATCCATAGATGAGTTTGAAAATAAATAATTGGGCATGATTTTGAGCATGTATTATTTATTTATATGACCATTAGAGACTAGAGTATCAACAATAAAATTAAATGGGGTGGGATTAACTAAATTTTGGAGTGAATAACAAATAAAATAATAAATATTATACTACTAAAAATAAGTCCTACAAATTTTGTACTGGGCTGAAGCCCGGTGTTGACCTATATTAGATCTGCGTCTGGTTACGGGAGATGATCCATTTCCATGTATTCTCCACACTTTCCTCCGTAAATGTCTCCCCACGTTTAATAAGGGTAAATGTAATTCTTTAAAATCTTTACTCCTTTTGTGTCTACAAATCGAAAATTACAAGTATTATAAAATGGGGGAAAGTAATATAGCGCAACACATGCTAATAAAATAATAAATTGAAAATAAAAACCAAGAGCATTATGGAAATTAAAAATTATTTTGCAAATTTCAAGGACAGTAAATGCATTTTACCGAGGCAAACGTAAATGCATTTAACTATGTAAAAATGCATTTTACCGAGGCAAAAGTAAATGAAGCGTGTACTGAGTGGTTCGTCTACTTCTGATTAACTTTTTTTTTTGTTTCAAATCAATCAGAAATTACATGTAAAATCAAGAATCTTACAGCCCATATGAATTGTTCTAGGAGAGATTTTCTTTTTGTTACCAATTTTTTTAGTACAAACATTAGGGTTGGTAATTCGCCTGGTCTGGCTCCGCCCGGTCATCAGGGCAACATTATATGTCGGGTTAGATCGGCCCAAAATTCCAAGTTAAAAATTAGTGAGCAAAGACCGGCTCATTTTTTTAAAAGTATACTATAATTTTTAGGGTGATAAATGATCCGCTAGGCTTTTGGTCAATTGAGTTGGACATGCTGGGTACCCCTTCGTCTCACAGAGGTAATTATTCATTTTTTAAATATCCCAAATATATAATCAAAGTTTTTATATATATATAGTCATATTTACTTAACCCAGTCACCAATATACACATACTCAATATGAACATAAAATAATATATTAAATAATATTAATTACCAAACAAACCACGACCTTTGGTCCAATTTTCAATTGCAACATAACTTTTAAAACTTATCAATGTTTGTCACCAACTATAATTTTTTTTCAATTACAACATCGGCCACACTTTTCGACATCTAATTGTATCGCCGCCGCCACCGATAGATGCATCTTGACGAGACCATCATTTACCCTCAACAACTTTTACAATCCGCCACTTTTACCGTCGTTAATTGGAAATTAAAGCTATTGTTGTCATTCTTCCACTCTCAATTAACGGCAGTAAAGGTGACAGATTGTGAAATTGGTTGAGGGTAATGAACATCTAGTCAAGATACATCTAATGGCGGTGGTGGCAATGCAATTAGACGTCAAAAAATGTTGCTGATTTTGTAATTAAAAAAAAAAATTATAGTCGGTGACAAACATTGATAAGTTTTAAAAGTTGTGTTGCAATTGAAAATTAGACCAAATGTCGTTATCTGTTCGGTAATTAACCCTATTAAATAATATAATACTCATTCAGTAGTTGATGATCTTTAAAGATCAACACTGAAAATAACATTCAATTTTGCCCCCAAAAGAAGGTGCAACATAAGTAATACAAACCACATATTGATCAAAATCCAACTGAATCAAAATCTTCACCCAATAATCTATACAGCAAGGATGAAGTGAAATATGAATACTATAGAACAACAAAAACAACTGCAATAGAGAGAGAGAGAGAGAGAGAGAGCAAACAAATGAAATAAGTTTTAGTTTTTTCTTCTTCTCTTCTTATTTCCTCCCAACTGGCCAGACTTAAAAGCTTGCTCTTGTTCTTGCAGAAAAGCTCTATATTTCCCATACTTCTCAGCCTTCTCTTCTTCGATTCGCGCTTTTTCCCTGTCCTTAACCTCCGATAAGAAGTAATTATCTTTGCGCAATTCTCGTACAGCCCCTTTCGCCTCCTGTTTCAGTTTTTTCCTCAATTTTTTCATCTCCGCCCTCTCCCGATCAGGATCATAATCTCTTCCCTTGACATAACTGCCAAGTTTTTAAAAAAAACATCATAAGTACTTACATCAATTCGATATCCAATAAACAAGGTTCATTGGGTTTTCTGGTTAAGGGTAGTTTTTGTAATTATCCAGAAATTTGGTATGAAGACTTACCTCTCCTCAAACTTTGGAATTGCAGTTTTGATGATCTTCTGTTTTCGAAGACGTAGTGGTTGACGGAGGAGGTGAAGTTCGTCAGACTTTTTCTCAATATGTTCAGCAACTTCTCTGATCTCGACCTTTAAGGAATTGGGTATATGTTGTTCTTCTGCTAGTCCGTGTAAAATTTTGGTGACTGGCAGAAATATTTCGGGGAAGGATTTGAGTCCCTCGTAAACGTTGACGAATGATTTTAGATTTCCGATAATGGCAGAAAGTATGCTAGCCCTGCATGTAAGTCATCAGTTATCACACCAAGTGGAGAACTCAGTTGCAACTGTTCTTAGAAAAGTCGTAAAACAATTACTAATCAACGCAAAAATTCCATGCGCCATGAACGTCACTGCATACCCCATAGACATTTATATCGATTTCACATATTGCACCCTACTGAGAGTGGATACTTGTAAGGAAATCCAAACCTGAAATCATCGGAGCTAAAATAAGGAGAATCATCCGGCAAGTCCATTATCGACAAAAAGTCTAAAGAGTTTATCTCTTTGACGCTTCCTTGTATATGGAGAAACGGCCGCAATGTTTTTAATTCCATAAGATGATATAACTGCATCAGTAAGATCAATTAGTCACTCTCTATCTATAAGTTGACTCCCATGGTAGGGTCCAGCTTCTGCTGTACATAAGAACAAGAGAATCACGAAAAGAACCTGCGAAGATTCATATCTTTCTCTATTGCTTAGAGCTGCCATCAACATAGTTTGTATGAATGTGATAGCCTCCGGGCAGAACTTCTGGGATTGTCGACTGACCTGCAACAGTTTTCCATTGTAATTACAATTAAGAGACCGATGCAAGGTTATATAAGAACAATGAAACATAAAGTTGAACTCCAGATTGTTTACATATCTAGTCCAAAATAACCAGTTAAAAATATACTCACTGAAAGCACCATCGAACACAAAAAGGAACCAATTGCGATATCTCTGCCAGAAGTTACAGGACACCGCATGAGATATTCACACATCAACAAGATAGCAGGGGTCATGACAGCATGACGGAAATCAGAACACGGGAAAATCATGGACCACAGCCTCAACAGGAAGAGTGTCTTCAGAGAAGGCCAACAACTTTGTCCTGTCACACAATGAGTCATGAATTAGATTGAGAAAAGAATGAAATAAGAGAACCTCAGAAAACAGAAAACTCCTGAGGTTAAGGAAAAAATTAGAAGACCATTTTTATCCATAGAGTAGCCTACCTGTATTCTTAACATCCTCACAGAACTGTGTACGGGTACGAAGCAACCGCTGACGAGCACATATGGCTGCAAAGTACGGAATCTCTGTACTCAATTCCATCAGCGGTTTGACAAGCATATTAAGCAAATTGAAATTCAATGGCTTTTTGTTTGCCAAGACGGCAAAATATTGCAACAATACCCCATAGAACACCTGGATCCAATTTAATCCACAGATACTCATTAATTTAGTAAATTTTCAGAAAAACAGAAAAAAGACAGAAAACCAACATAAAATATCATACTTGCATCTTCTTCCTATTCTCTGCAGCAACTGCGATTGCATTAAATGTTCTAATACGCCGGATGGCTTCCAAAATTTGATCGTCAGAGCGATACTCCACTAATGCACAAAATTCTTCAAAATCTTTTGGAGCTTCAATTGTATAGGGAAGCTCCCTATCTACGTCATCTTTCAAATTCGCTTTTACTTTGGAAGCACCTGCACCATCATTTTGTTTGCTTCTACTTTCTGATATCTTTTTCTGGTCCGCCATATCCACCTTTTTACCAGTGCCATCACCACCTTTGTCGTCACCATCGTCATCATCCTCTTCTTCCTCCTCGTCCTCCAAATTAATGTTGTCATCGTCACTCTGTTCCCAGTCCTTGAGAGGCTGAGCCTTCTCATACTCATCATTGTCCTCACCAGATCCTTCTGTTTCCTCCTCTTCCTCCTCATTACCATCATCGCTATCTGATTCCTCGGAACTTGAAGCATCTTCCCCGTCAGGAAGAGTAGCACTCTCTTTTCCAAGTAAGTCATCGATCCATACAGCTTTAGTTTTTGACTTGGCAGCATGAGAAAATGAATCACCAAGGTCATCCCCAGATATATGCTTTATTGGCTTTGAAGATTCACCATCATCATCGTCATCTTCAGAAGTACTGGCATCTTCATTGCTGGAATCATCAGCAGCAAACATCCTCTTCTGACGCTCTTTCTGAATAATGGTCATGTGAGTTAGTTTTTCTGTTATTATTATATTTTTGTCTGCTGAAGAGCTAACTCTGAATAATGGTCGTATCAAAGTCAGTTTTCCTATTATTATCAGATTGGTGTCTACTGAAGAGCTAATTCTTCTTGGTATGAGTCTTATTTGTGTTACTTTCATGAAAATGACTAGTGTAACCTTGAGGGTATGCACATGATACACAATGTTGACAAGACAAACAACAATGAAACAAGACAGGCCAAGCACCAAAATCAAGATTTAATCCTAACCAAGCCATAGTTTCGGAGTGAACATAGAGACCATTTTCAAATAGGTCAGATGGTTGAATGACCAGGTTCCGTGAAAGGGGCATCTTGATTTGATGTTTGATTACAAAATGATTAGGTCGAAATCAAGAAAAAAAAAATCATGTGATAAAGTGCCCACACGCAAAAACTTCCTCCATATCTATTACACGGTTTGTTGACATTTAATATTGTAGATGAAAAAGCTTTGGAGCATGTACCTCCAATTTCTCTAGACGCTCTTTCTCCTCTTGAGCTAACTCTTCGGGTGCCTTTGTCCTCTCCGATGGTCGAGCTCGCATATCAAGTGACATTTCACCAACCAATTTGTCATAATGATCAGGTTTTTCCTGTAAAAGACCAATACACCAATCAAAACTATCATAAAATATCAAAATCACAAATCCCATGTAGATAGAGCACAACTATAGAAACATGCACAAGCTCATTCAGCTGTTGAAATAATTGGAGATGAGAATAAAAATGCGTTGTATTTGTTTCTTTCAGGAAAGGGTAAGAATGAGTTACTACAGTTATAAATAGTTGGAAGAATACTGCATAAAAATCTCACAAATAGAAGCTACCTGCTGAAAGGAGACTTTGTTCTGTGCACTGTGAGTCCCATCTATCTTTGCATTATCATCAGAGATATTGCTGTTCACAAGAGCTTTGAGAGCTTTCACTTTGTTTGGTTGCGTTAGTGACAAGAGGGCCTCAGACTGAACTAAAGATGAAAAATCTTTGTCCAACTGTTCAATAAATTGTTCATTCTCTTCCTTATCCTTCGCTTTTTGAGCCTGAAGCGATTCGAGGTTATAAGATATGGATATACATAGAAGTAAGTCAGTAAGAAAACATCATCAGCAGGAAATGATATCCTACAACTCACAAAACAACCACAACCTTGAAGAACTTGCTTTTAGAAATGATATCCTCCATGACTTCCTTCTTGCTCTTAGGCCTCTGCCATAAGAAAACGAGACTTAATTAGAAGCAGAATTAGTTGAAGGAAATAGAGAAGTTTTTCTAATTATACTATTACTTTATACAGACTGCCTAAGGCGGCATGAGAGAATTCAAAACATGTCCAAACAATGAAAAAGAGTGCTCATAATTCCATTTTCTCCTCAAAGAAAGGTGACTTCTAAGACCCTATCAACATCATAAAATTAATGCAAAAAAGGCCAGAATGGGTCGCTCCTTCTAAGAGAGGGAATGGTCACAGAATCACAGATCTAATAGATTGAAGACAGGCTAACATGTTCAGGGTCATATACTTGCGCCAAGGGCCAAAGACCTCAGCGCAAAAAGCTATAACATTACTTTAAGCCAGACTCATAAATATAAAGCAATGAAATGGAAAAATGTATCAAGCCTAGCACTCGAAAGACTAAAAGGTAGAAACTTCACGACTGATTAGCTTGATATTTGAAAGGATCAAAATAATTTTCCAATATTACAATACCACTTTTTCCAGCAAAGGAACCAATGCAATATCCAATAGAAACCATTATACTGATTAAGTGTATACGAGAGTGGAATGGGGTTAGAGGAGATCAGAAAACATTAGTAGATGCTACCAGCTCCCTAGAATTCAAAGACAAACAATGGGAGTTGAGCAATTAATCAAATGGCAGAAAATTAATCTCACATTTTGTTCTTCTATGGATCTTGATTCTGGATCATTTTCTGCTTCATTGGGATTAAGTCGTCCCAGATTCAGCTTTTCTGCTCAGAAATAGACAGTGCATTTAGTGACAACGCAAAGTGGGACCAAATCAGTAAAACAACTGGCCGAGACCCACAAATTTTGAAGCACTTACTCTCATTCCCAAATGGTAAGCCAGCATCATCCTCATCCAGCGGTTCATCATCTTCAAAATCATCCCTTTCTCCGAAGAAACCACTGTCTTGAATCCCAAAGTCATCTTCCTCCCCATCAGAAAGATTATACTTGCTTTTCTTCTTCACTTTTAACTAACAGCACAACCAACACCAGCACAAACTTCAGTAAGAACATGTCACCAGCACACCCACATAAACATGGACTTCGACTATTGATGCTGCGTGTATTATTTTTGTCTTTGCCTTTATTGCCTCAGCTTTATTATGATTATCATTTGATTTCTGGAGCTTCCATACTTAAGAAAAACATAGCTGCTATCTCCGAATGGTACATCACAGAGTGCTAACATGCTTAAATGATAAGTAATTGGAGTTCGTTTTACTTGGAAAATGTAATAAATTTAGAAACCATACCTGTCGTTCACGCTGAGACCTTAATATTGCCTTATCAAACTCCCCAAGTCCTTCATTTTGCTCTCCAATTCTCTTATCAATAAAAGTCGAAGACTTTGTACTCTGCTCATATTCCTTTTGCAGCGTCTTCTGCCTCTGCATTTTCGCCCAAACACCACAAAATTCACAACCAAAGCATACCCAGTTTCTGAACACATATATATATATCAGTTCGCACATGTGCGCACACACACACACATAAAAAAAATTTAACAGTGCTCATTAGTCTAATTATATACATCCAATCTTAAAGGGTGTTTTGCTAAGCTTATAGTGTTAAGGAGCTTATAAGTTCTTAACAGTGTGTGGAAAAATAAAATGTTAAACAACATATAAGACCTAAAAATAAGCTCAAAAAAGAAGTACCACTAGCCTCTCTTATTTTTTAAGATCTTGTAATCAACGCTCAAATTACACATACTATACACTTCACACACACACATTACACATAATTCATACACACTTCACCCATACTACACGCACTTCACACACACTACACACACTACACACACTACACACACTACACATAATACACACAACTCACACGTACTGTACACACTACACACACTACACAATTCACAAACACTTCACATATACAATATGTGTATAAGCAAGTGTGTCTGATGGTGGATTTCAAATCATTTCAAATCCCTCAATCCAATGCAAACTTATAACTTCTATTATCCAAACACTTTATTAACTTATAAACTCTTGAGATTTTCCTTCTAATAAGCTCTTGATACAACTAACAAAATGTTGAAGATTATAAGTTGTTTGAAATAAGCTTCAAATACCCTCTAATGCACACAAGTCGAAAATGAGCTAACCCAGTAACTGGTTCTCAGTTTATGAGACAATAACTAATTAGCTCAAGATCACATTTTATAGCAACAGAACTCACACGAGTACACTAACAAATACGTATACCAAAAGGGAGCTTTTATAAGTACCAGTAAAACATATGAGCTAAGAATGCAGAAAAGGAAACTCTATTCAGGACAAACTGAACTGAATTGTATAAGCAGAAACAACCATAGATACACATGAATTACTCAAGTTGAGCTAAAAACAGAGAGAAAATGGGACCTTTTGAATGGCGAGGGAGCGAGAGAGCCCAATACGGCGTCGGTCGTCGTCCTTTCGTTTCTTGCCTAATATATCAAATTTCCGCCGCGACCATATGCTCTCAAATGGATTCTCTTTTGGTGCTTTCGTTTTCTTTGCTTCTGAATTCAGAACGCTTAGCTTTTTGTTTATCTTGTTCTTACTTTTCTTCTTTTTTGCACTTTCTGTGCCTGATTTCTTCGCCATATTCGTAATTGCTTTGCAGATAATGTCTGTGAATTCCGAGTGATACTGAATGCTGAGCAGAACAGAGATTCTGCAGATAACTTTAGGTCAAAAGGGGTTTTAGGAGAAGTTGGTTAATTAGGGTTTATGATGTTTGGGGAAGACGATATTTTTTGTTGGGCCACAGTTGTGGGCTTCTCTGATGAGTTTTTTGGCCCAATGGGTCTAAAGTTGCGGGCTTTATGTAATGGGGTTTAGGAGAACCTACATTAATTAGCGCTTAGGAAGATTTTTTGTTGGGTCACAAACAATTGTGGGCTAATCTAACCAACGATATTTGCCGAGATTTTAGGTCTGCCTTTTCCACTCTTTTTCAACCTCCAATCCAATAAACCCTTAAAATCTCTCTTTTTTTTTCTTCATCTTTTACAGATTCTCCAACAAAAGGTGAACTACCATTTATAGTTTTTGGCCTATGATTTTTTCTCGTTTTTTGGCATGAAATTTTTCTCGAATTTTGGATTCTAGAATTGTGATTGTTTTTGGCGCGAATTTTGGATTCTAGAATTGTGATAAAGGTGGAATTCTTGCCACTGATTTTTGTTTACTGTTTTTTTTTTATTCCGTTATTGTAATGTTGCAGAGAGCGTTTATTGCAGGCTTATGGTCTTTTTTCTTTATAAATAAATGTTTTCTGGTTTAGAATTTTATTTTTTCATGACGAAATCAGCAACTTCACAGCATGGGATGCAGTTCTTTACATGGGTTGTTTTTCTCTTGTTTGTAGACTCTGATTTCTACTGATTAACGGATACACAAAATTTAGAAAAAATTAAACTTTATTTTTTACATTAACATAGTTCTAATGCTTGTTTGAATATGTTGTTATTGTTAATCTTACATAGTTGATTGAGGGTAGGAATGGCGGTAGACAAGAACAACCTTGAAGAGGAAGCACGTGTTCTTCGCTTCTACAAGATAATCCTCTCTTGGGATTACTTTCGCGTCCTCAAAGAATCCGACGTATTATTTACTTCTCACTTTTTTCTTATTTTCTTCAATTTTTTCTTTGATTACTTGTGTATACGTAGGTTTTTCAATTACATCCATTGTGTTTGGTTTGGGCTGAGGGTGGTTGAGGTACTGTAGGCTCAATTAATTAGATGGTTGGAAGTGGTTGAAATGTAAAAAGATGTGTTTGTTTTAGGAGTTGAAGAAGTGGTTATTTAATTAAAATATGTGATATGATGTGTGTAAGAGATGTTGATTAGGAAGAGATAGAGTAATAAGCATAATGTGATGTGTGCAAGAAGAACTTGATTGAGAAGAAAGAAAGTGATTGGAGATGTACACCCTATGATTGTAAGACTGATATATGTTGTTGCGTATTGCCATTATTCTTAATTGCTTAGTTCTTTGAGTGTTCCGTGGGCTGGTTATCTACTCAACTGCTGTACATTGCCACTTTCTATTTTTTGTTATAATTTATTTGTGATTATCATTAATCTTTTTTCTGTCAATTGTTTAGGAGCGCAATAATGATAAAAGAAATGGAGACGGGAGTGGTGGTGGATTAAGGGAAGTCAAGAACACATATAAAGATGTAGATGAATATCTTGATACATTTGAGCCGTTGCTTTTTGAAGAAGTTAAAGCCCACATTACTCAAAGAAAAGATGAGGAAGAAGGTGTTGTTTTATTTTATTGTTCTTTTATAATTTTTTACCCATTGTGTGTGTGTGTGTGTGTGTGTTTTGCTTTCTTATACAATGAAGTTGTCAGCTGATTGTACATATTTGTGTAATATGTGCCCTTGAACATGCAGGAGCTGAGTGGCAGCAAGCCATCATAGCAGAACGCGGTGAAGTCAATGGATTCCATTTACCTATAGTCATATGTACTGACCCAGAGTCAATTTCTCAAAATGATCTACTTTTGCTTTCGAATAGGAAGGTAAAATATGACAGAACTTAACTATTTATACCATTGTACGACTCATATTTCATTTGTGTTGTATGTTTGGTTCAGTTGCTATAGTTTACCGCCGTAGATTTTGATTACTAATCTGCAAATTTTATTGATGGTATGCAGATTGCTGACGCCACGCGATTACCGAATGCATATGCCTTTGCATTAGTTGAGCATCGTCAACAAGATAAGATAAGACTTCGCCTCTATTTGAATGGAGAAGTCAAAAGATTTAATACAGATGAAATTCAAGCCTGCCCAAGGCTATTAAACATGATTTCTATTGTTAGTGAAGTGAAGAAATGTTTGTATGTTCAGAAGGTAAATGTTATTGATTATAACAATCTCATGTGTAGTTGTTTACTAAATGCCTGTGATTCTACTAGGAAAAGGACTTTCTATCACATATCTAGCTTGGTAATTATATTTTAGCTATTGCATTCGGTTATAAACCAATATGATTAGATACACTTTTTTACTTGTTTACACTTGCCAAGTGATTGCTTAATTCTGTCTATATATTTTGTCATGCTTTGTTTCAGATTTGCAATTTGTCAACTATAGCACGTGAATATGTTGCGATGCAGTCTATTAGTTCTCTCCCATTCAAGGATTTGATATTAACTGCAGCTGACATTGGCGATACTACTGAAGACCGTGCCTGGAAACTATCTAGACCTCTAAAGGAGTTTATTGAAAGCAATCATAATAAATCACAACTGG
>JAUEKW010000013.1:798307-818365 GCA_032274785.1 Ajuga reptans
CGCCCCCCCCCCCCCCCCCCAAACACCAAATCCTGGATCCGCCATTGCGCGTATGTGTATATGTAGCAAGATGTGACCCTGCACACCTCCTGAAGCACCCGATGAGCACCTGCTGATGGAGCAAGTCGGCAATGACAGAACATTTATATCTCACTGCCAGCAGGTGCTCATGGGCGATATAACATATCGCCATATAAGCTTGGCCCCTATTGAGATTACTCTGACTAGTAAATGTTCACAATTACATTTTGCAAATGCTTCATGGGATCACCCTTGTAGTTCATCTCCCAACACTTCAATCTATTATCTATGTTTTTCCAAACTCAATTGATCATGCACATGCATGAACATAAAAGTGAGTAAAAAATTCATGTTTCAAACCACTCATGCAATAGAAACTCAAACAAAGAGATGTGCACAATTGCAAAAAAAGAGAGAGCAATTGAAGAACTCAAACGTACAATAAAAGAGAACTTGAGAACATGCCCAAGGTAAATGACTCTCAGTTACCTTGATTGATACTGTGTCTCGCTCATCACGTTTTCTATCTCGAAACTCATCATCCCGTCTCCGTTTATCATCTTGTAGTACTGAAGCATTTTCTTCAGATCTCCTCCTTTCCCTCTCTTCATGTCTTGGGGAAAGCTTTTGTGCGTGTCTGGCATTTCCGAATCGTCTGTCAGCATCTTCATCCCTCCTACTGGCACTAACAGATTGGGGGATGACATGAGGTGGCAGAGGCGGAGGCGGAGGCAAGCTTTGCCCATGAAATCTGTCATCTACATGGGATTTCTCCACAGATGCTTCGACATACCGTACTTTGCCTCTATCATCTTTATTTCGATCGTCCTTGGCTAGCCTATCAAAGTTCCTATCTGCACCCCTCTCTTGTAATCTTTCAACAGAACGCTCTCTTCCATGCCTTTCCAGTGACCTGTCCCTCGACTTTTCTGATAAAAAATCATCGCCACGTGACTTATCAGGACGCTCTAATCGTTCTCGATGATCCCTGTCATATCTCTCACTGCTTTTCTCTTTCGACCTATCCACTGGCTTCTCTGTGCCCCTGCTATTAACCTGTTCATCAGAGCCTAATTTTTCAGATGATGCCACATGTAATTTATCTAGAGGTCGCACATCACTCGACCTCTCCTTTTCAGACAATCGCACCTCGCCGCCGTCTGTGTCTCTTGAATCAATTTCCCCCTTCCGGCGTTTATTTAGCCGTTCATGTTCATCTGCTGGGCTGGCCCTCTTTTGAGGTTTCTCACTAGGCTTAGTAGCTGCATTAAGATTCTCCTGCCTGGGAGAATAAGCAGACCTGGAAGTTGGCTGTTTATGCAAATCAAAATGTTCAGTGCCATCATCTTTCACACCGGGAACCCTAGAATCAGATGACTTTGCATTAATGACCTCTGCTTTTGTTTCTGAGCTATGATCTGTAGATTTAATGGATGAATTTGTTGCTCTAGCTGAAGGAATAATCACGACCGCATTTGCTGAAATTGCAGAAGAAACATAAGCAACTCCAGATTTGTTGACATCAAAGGATAAGTAGGTCTTTATGACCAGAAGAAGAACCTGATGTTCTACCAACAGCTTTTCCAGTTTTATCATCATCTTTGGGAAGATCCTGCTTCGCCTGCTTAGTAACTGATCCAGATGCTGAAGACCTTTTCACCCCGGTTCTCGACTGAACCCACAAGCTGATATGTTAGAATAGCAAATAAACAAAATAAAGTAAAATAGATACACTATAGAATAGCAAAATTTCTCAAATGTTTTTGACATGTTTAACCTCACTACCCAAGTTATGAATAATAAAAGAAATAGTAATGGTGCTAATCAATGGTGGTGGTGGTGTCAGTGCACACAAGCCCTACCCACAGTTCTCCAACGATGCAATCCAAATAGAAACAATCACAAAAGCAACAAAAAAATTCAAAACAAGCAGTAAGCAGCCAACAAGAGCATTCTTAGGAATATGTATTGGGTTCCAATTTTATTAACCTTTGAACTTCCGAAGAAGCTCCCTTGCAAACACGGGTTCAGGTATTTCTGATTGTTGCGACATCTATTGAACTAAATTCAGCGACACATCGTAAAGAAAGGCGTTGTGAAGTATTTACTTGAAGATCATCATATTGAATTTCACCTAAATACTAGGACACACTGTAACATGTGAAATCCACCTAGCAATGGAACAATTTTACACCCCACCAAAAGAAAGTATGGAAGGGGAGAATTTCAAGGCAGAAAGTCCTAGAACTGAGTCGATCCCTACCTCAGGTTCTACAGATGCTTTAGCTTTTGAGTTCTCTTCCAATTGTTTGTTTGCCAATACATCCACCTGTTTTAGATTGTCAACTGAGATCATACCAGTCGACAGCAAAGAAGATTGATCAGATCCATTAACTGATCCAACTTTAGATTCAAGTGAGATGGCTCAGATTTTCAGCAAGCTATTTTCTATACTTTCTATATTACCATCAGCTCTTCTAGGGTCTTTGCCCACATTCCCAGAATCTGAATGCATGTTTCCCATGGAAACAGTCCTACCTCCCATATGCTCAGCTTGAGAAACACTCGGTCCAGCCCCATTCTGAAGAGCAGTAGCATTTACTGATAATGACTTGGAAGCAGGAACAGGAGCAGGCTTTATATCGAGATAACCCATGCCAAATTCCTCATCTGTAACCCATGATGACTGCCATACAAAAGCAATAGAAATAAGTACATTAGGCTCCTAGGGAAAATAGTCGCTGTAATATCCACAATGCTTAAAACACAGTGCCCTATCATCCCTCCCAGGACATCTGAATATAATGCCAGATAATAATCATGTGAAGTAAACTCAACAATTTAATTTAACTAATCAAGATCATGTTTCAGTTCCACGAACAAAATCACTGCTCCTTCGAAGCAACGATAGAAGACTAGAATAGAACAAATGAGAGAAAGTCAACTTGTCAGCTCAGCTAAGAAAATTGAAAGAAATTATTTCAAAGCAGCTTCTTCGGTGAATTTGTCAATGACTTTAAAGCAAATTAAATGAAATATGTTTCTTGATTTACCTTTCTAGCAGCCAGTGCTGCAGCAACACCAGTAGCCAAAACTTTGAGATCCTCCCTTTCGTCGCTTTTAATTTTAGCCACCTGTGAACAGTAAAAGGAAATAGCCCATTACCCAACTCAGAGCAAATCTTTAGAAAGCCAATAAAGAAAACAGGATAATATACTTTACCCGTTTTTCAAGGTTGATGCCACTCTTCCGAGTAACAGGAAAAACATTTGAGATTTTGGTAAGCATAATAAGGGCATTTCGGATCTCCATATACTCGGTTGATTCCAAGCACTGGATTAGTAACCTGGTGATCCGTTGGCTCCACTTCCAGTGTACCTTCAAGCAATAAATATATCCATAGAAACACATTACAATCAGCAATACCATCCCATTCTCAACTTTTCAGGTCTTCACAACAAGAAAAATGATGCAACCATGAAGCGTGTGGCAAGTTACATTATAAACCAGCAATGATCACATTTTCCAACACTCCAATTATGGAACAGTGCAGGTAATAATCTAAGCCTGACTAAATTTTTCATTGTATGTGAAATATACATATACTGGGAATTAACTTTAGCTGTTGATGCTATACATTAAGGTCGGTGAAGATGTCAAAATTGCAAGATAATCCGCACACTAATGTGCTTGCACCTCCGCAATAATAGAACCAAACCCTGACCTCCGAGTTCTTAGATCAAATGTCCACCACACAAGTAAATTCTTTACAGGAAGTGAGAAAGAAGTAGCTGTACAGACTCTCACAGCATTCCATAAGAATCTCACTCAAGAAAATGTCCGTTTTCTGCTCATTATCATATGATTTGATATAAAATTCATTCATATGTATAACAACAAGAACACAAGTGCACGTCGCAAAAACTATCGCAAGAACAACACAACTGCACTGCACGATGTATCGGATTAATGGTGTAACTTGCTCCAAAACTGATACAATACTACTTCAGAATAAGGCATCAAAGCAAATTCAAACCAACTTAGATTTCATAAATGTTGATGAGGTTATTGATGTGTCCTTAAGTAGGATATACTTTATCTTTATGTTGGTTTTCAGAGTACAAGAATAGATCACAGGGACTAATTTATATTTAGTTAAGCATGGAAGCATGTCGAATGGGGCACAAATTTACATGCTGAACTAGGAAAGCACACCAAGTATTCTATACATTAAGAAAAAGACTTTACATTGTATAGGCATATATTTTGCAGATCGCTGGTTTACATTTCGATCCTAAAAAATGTATAATCAAACCAATAAACTCTTACTTATTTAATAGATTATTTATTGGTTTTGTGTCCTTAAACCAATTCTCGAAATCAAGACAGCTCCGGCCATTTTGCATTTGTCTAGAAAACCCATATTGATAAAATGAATAAAACCTAAATCGTCAGTTTCTAACCAAAACCATACAGCCTTCAAGGTTGACAAGCACAAGCAACAATGTTGACTTCCCAAGAATTGCATTATATATATTGCCCGAGATATAATGATAGACACTTTACTAATTAGCATTCTGATATTTCATGATATGGGTATTATTCATATTTAGTTTAATAGAGCCTGATCTTGATTTTTGAAGGCCAATAAACAACTGTTGAGTTATCAGCAATAGGACACTTGAGGTTTGTGGAATTGTATATGCACGTTGGCAGACACTGTCAATCATACAGTGAATTTAATATTCAACAGACGGAATGTGCCCAGTAAAGGAAACGCCATTTTCTTGGAATGTTCTAGAAATACATTAAGGTAGCCGATTTTATAAGTAGACAGCAATCACAAAAGACATGATTTACCGGAGTCCAAAATCTACACAACTACACAGATTATCATTTATCAATTAGCTAACCTTGATAAACTGACCATAGGTGACACGCTGGCTGTTTGGATACCTATAATAGACAGCAAAACCTGGCATGTTTCCACACTCCCTCTCGTATATTGATTCATCACGCTACAGATCAAAGCTCATAGTTATGAATACATAAATTCATGTATAATAGGAGTAAACATAAAATCTGCAAGTATAAAAGATTTATGTATAGTATGATTGTCTAGTGAACTGAATATCAACCCCTTACCTTCCAATGATAAGCAGTTCTTAGTGTTTCAAACAGAAACCTCCCAAGTCGACCCACTTCATACTCAGTGCAGCAGCATATCATCGGTTGCAGAGTTTTACATATAAGAACATCAATGTGATTCACAGTGTTGAAGAATGGTGTTCCCAAGGAATGAAGTGTATTTACAAAACTGGCGCAATACACAGCATCTGGCATACTGAATGTGCAGCGTGGAAAAATGCATCGCTGCAGAAACTCCATATTGATTTTTAAAGTATCCGGGCAAGAACTTAACCACGTATCCTTCTCATGAGCAAGCCGACGACGCACAGAGTCCACATGTTCTTCATGCTTCTGGAGTTCTGTAGTCAATCGATCTAGAGATTCTTGTATCCTTTCCTTATCTTTTTTTCTCTTAGCAATTGCAGAACTGGAATTATCGGAGAGTTCTTCAAGAGCTTTAAGAGCTGCGTGCAACTTTGCAATCTCAGATTCATAACGACTTCTGGGTACATAGAGATCATATAGAGTAAGACCCCAGAAAGTTGCATATAAATCAGGAGACAAGCTATTCCACGCTTTTGGAGGCAGCATTGTCTTGACGGTGTCAAGAAGATTAAGCCATCTGCACGGTATATGTAAAAGACTAAGAAGAAAGTGACAGCCGTTGATGAGAATGCTGTTATAGAGTACTGAGGATATAGGATAACAATGCTAACAAAACTAAAATTGAATTATACGACCAAAGATAGAAATATTACGAAATAGGCTTGCGAGAAGATCCAAGATCCAGAACCAATTTGTTGGGTAAGCTTGAAGGCTCAAGCTCCTTGTTGGGTAAGCTTGAAGGCTCAAGCTCCTTGTCAGCAGTTGCAGGGTTCACTGCTTCACTACACTCTAATGGCCAAAAGGAACTGGAACTATTCTGACACCTGAAGAGTCTCATCACTGGCCGATAAATTAAAAAGGCCACCTAAAATATACAGAAAGAAAGGACAATTTTCTAAGTATCCATTTATTTAGCAAAGTATGATGCAATTAGGGATTAGAGATACTGGAAAAATTCCTCGTACAAAAACGTAAAAGAAAGGCTTCCCAATAAACGGAAATAAAAGTAAAACATCAAACAAGACGTAGAAGAAACCTCAGGATCAAGATGATATTGATGCACAAGTTCATCAAGAGCAGGAATCAGCAAAGCATAATTTGACATAGGAGTCACTGCACTGCAAAGAAAATCCACATACTGAAGAAGGGTTCCATGGCATCTATCAAACTGTTCACACACCATCTTGATATAAGGGACATCTGCTTTGATGACAACCCTATACAGAAAAGCATTTACACAAAATCAAGGGCGACTAAGACGACGGGATACCTTACTAGTTACATAGTCTACCCAACCCATTACAAAACCAAATGTACCAACAGAGGAAAATTTTCAGTCCGCTAATATCATTGTTTATTTTGTAAATATTTTATCTAACTGACCGTAAAGCTTACACAGAACAATATTGGGCAATCAGAAACCACTACAAAACCAAATGTACCGACAGAGGCAATTTTCAGTCCACTAATAACATTGCTTATTCTGTGAATCTTTTATCTAACCACCCGTAAAACTTACACAGAACGATGTTGCGCAATTAGAAGCAAAAGGGGAACTGCCAGTTTGGGTTCATCCTTTGGGAGTAAAGAATCTCTAAGTCTGTTGGTGGACTTAATCAACGCCTGTAAACATGGGGACAACCTTTTAAACATGGGGACAACCTTTTAAACTCAGGAAACATGGGGACAACATGGGCACAACAGTTAACTAATTGCTCGTAAAAGAAAATCTCAAAATGAAACATCTAATCAACTGTTGGCCACAGCAATTTGAAAATGGGCATCAAGTAAGGCACCTTGTTATTCCTTGTAATGCCAAATGATGTAGCCTGATAACGGAGTGTGTCACTTCCTGCCATGGCATCCAGCTGATCCTCGGTCATATTCTCCGTATATTGCACATTAGCCATCTGCTGTATTAGTTCCTATAGAGAATCCACAAAATTAGTAACATAAACAAGGTGAGAAAACATACATCTGCTGTGTTCTTTCCTATAGAACATCTGTAAATTACAAACACAATGATTACAAACAATACAGTCTAGTTGTAACAACCTGCAGGAGAACAAGCTCAATGCCATTGCCTTTCTTCAATTGATTTGCAAGATACTGGAAAAGACCCCTGAGTTCCATTGAAGGATACTTTTTACACCTAGAAAAAATGAAGTGCCTCAACCGAATGATGTCTTACACATCAAATCATCATAACTCAACAATAGTCAATTAAACAATTACTTGAGCAAATAATTTTAAAGTAGAACTAGGGCATACAAGATTAATTCAAACACCAAAACAGTTAAATAAAAGGAACAAAGGATTTTTACATTTTAATGCAACTACAATATCGACTAGCTAATTTTTGTAACACTAATTTCCTTTGATTTCTTCATTAAGAAATTAAGAACTGAATACTATAGTTCTATCACGTGTAACATTTCAGAAGACCAAATGGGTTCCAGGATAAAGTGTTGCATAAAGTTTGTTGAAGCATTTAGTGTAAATAAGAGTAAAGGACATGCTAGCTTTACACGACAACAAAATATCATTTTTATAAGACCAAAACAGAGATGGTTCAAAGGAACATTACACAAGCACTTCAATGATGCCTAAAAGAGAAGTTTGCGAGTTTCAGCATTTATTAACGTATTAACCACACTAAATGAAGTTTGAGTATTAAGGTTCCAGCTTTTGTACATAATATGATAGACAAAACTTTAATCACGCGCATATCTGAAGACATGGCATAAACCCATAACATTAAAGCCAATTTTACCCATGCTTTCCAATCTTCTTTAACTATTGTCAGCAAATTCTAGCACCAGCATCAAGCATGCAGTAGAGTCTGTAGTCTAACTTAAAGATTCTAAGTTCAGTATCTCCATTTTTCTATACGTCATCACAGATAATATGGATTTTCCTTTACGTCCTCATCCTAGGTAGATTAACTTTGGATGGGAAACAATTGTACTCCATGCCAGTTCAGTTTCAGGTATAGAATAAAATAATTGACAGCGCACATAATGCAGGGAACAACCTACTCAAATCAAAAGAAAAGTAAAAAGAGAAAGGTCGAAAATGAAACGTACACAATAAAAAGAGGAGCATTGTCTACTCCTAGCACACACAGAAGTTGTGGCAGGTAATATTTTTTCCCAAAATTATAAGATCAGGCCAATCAACTAATAAGCTTGTAAGATGTACAAAATTATAAATCGTGTGCAAAAATACATTGAACCCAAAGGTAATCTGACACTGATAAGCAGTGGGACAATATCATACTTTCAGTAGAAAAAAGATGTATAGATAAATGTAGATACAATCTTGTTATGCGGCTTGGTCAAGCCACAGACACGCACAAAAAGCCTAATGCTAATTTTCATGCATTAATAGAATGTGCTAACATCAATATTTCAGCATTTGTGAAGTTAGAACCAACTAGTCCTGACCCAGTCATACAAGTGTCACAAGACTCAGAAGACTCAGAACAAACATATGGATAATAGGAAATAAGGATTAATCATATTGTTAAGAAGCTGCGTATTAAATATTAGATAATAACATGATCTTGCATGGAGTGTGTTGTCTCCAACATCTACATGCACGTAATCTTACAACTTACAATCCTTGAAAGGAAATTATGGTTCTGTCAAATGCCTCTCAGTCATCTTACGTTCAATTGGATATTGAAACTTCAGAGCTTTGGCGGATGATGCATTAGAAAAACAAGATCTCCCATCTTCAGAGCACCAAAGGCAGAAAGAAAACTGAGATGAACTTCCCAGGTAACCCCAAAATTACACGCAAGGAAGATGAAGCGATGAACAACATGTCTTTCCAATAAGACTCCAAAATAAAACCTCTCAACCATGGCATTGTGACTGATAAACTCCTGATGCAAACAATACCAACAATGCATCTTCACGGAGTAAAAGCTGAACAGCAAGAAGTATTTGACCATTTTTTGTCCAAGCAAATATCTTAGGCGGGATCACAGATGATTTACAAAAATAGTTGAACAGCCAACTTAAAGTAACACATTTTCAACGTCATGCCCATGGAGACAAGCAACCAAGATGTAAGAGAGGTTGAAACCCCCCCTAGAAATTCATAGTCCCCACTACGTAGTCGATCTGCTCTGTACCTCATAATTGACACATATGCATGGATATCCAATAAATACAAAATTCAGTAGAATACAGCCATCACTTAAAGCACCCTCGACAATCAAATATCATTTTCTTCAGTACCCAACAACTCAGCTAGGATGACTGTCATTCTTGTCACTGGCTCAACACACTGGTCTTATATACTAAAGAATAGTTTCAGCAAGCCACCATCCTCTAATGAACTGTCCTGAATAAATCAAATTTGTTCATCTAAAATTTCAATAGATTTTCTTCCCGCACATGATGTGATGTGACGAGCAAATAGCTAGTCCCTTCCGATCTTAACGATGCATGAATGTCAATTTCACAACATGGTCAACACCAGCAGATTTATGCCAATATTCAAAAATGGAAAATTCTTCCACTAGCCCAAAGTAGCTAACAACTTAAAACTCCTTAAGACGAGATTTGGGCATCACGAGAGAAAATAGAATCTACAAGGAAGGATTTAAGGCATGTCCGCGCCCCGTCAGATGGTACCTTCTTCCCCAAACTACATAAGCATTTTCCCATTCTAGAACATCTGATCTACTCGGCTCATTGTATAGGTGCATTAGAAAAAGGCAAAGATGAGCCAATCAACATTCTATCAGCCAGGTCCACCACATCTCCAGCTACAGTAACCAGCTTCTCCAGAATAAATCAGCAACCCGCATACTGGGGAGAGTGTCCCATGCAAATCAAAGTTCTTTACAGAAATAATTGATCACAAATAAGACTAAATTCTTTATACACTTAGAGACCAACTCTAGAAAAACAGAAAGCAAGAAAAATAGATCAACCCTGAAGAAAAATATTAAAAAGGAACAGAAGAGTAAAATTAAAAATAGAAAACTAGAAATCTTATGTTTTTTGAAGCAATTAGTTCATATATGTCAAAAGGAAAACTATTCTACAATTATAGTATTCATCTTTCTCAAGTCTTGACAAACCATGTGGCTGGATCTAAAGTCAATATATACCCAAGAAAACAATTCCAGAAACAAGACAGTGCATGCTCAATGAAGGAAAAACGTAACGAAGCAGTAGGACATTATAAATATCAGAATCAATAAGAAAATCAAAGCTGTGTGTTGGCAAAAAAGATACGTACAAGTGACCCCAAAACGATGCCAGAGATTGGAGCCAGTCTGACAAATTGAGACCATCATCTTTTAGCTTTTCACGTCCACCTTGAGCCAAGCGTTCAATCACAACGTACTCCAATATATCATACTCAAGCTGTTAAAAGACACATATACCGGCATTAAATATATTTTTTCCTAAAAAGAGAGAAGGAAGAAGAAAGAAAGAAACAATAAATCGGGATTTCAAGAGCCTAGAGGAATTTATTTACAGTACAGTGCACAAGGTATGTTAGAAGCTCATCTGTGATGTGCCACAAGTTGGGTTTTCTTATTTTCATTTCATGGGAAACAGTAATTTTATTAATAAGGAAAAAGTAGAAAGGAATGAGAAATCCCAAAATGAAAGTTTACACGCTAAAAGCTAATGTAAAAAGCTGCAACCTCAAGAGATGTCAGAAACAAGGAACATTTAATCTTGGTGGTTGGAAACCCACAATGCTACCATAAACTTAACCCTATCGCGCACCTCGTCCAAGGGTTCCTCTACCTTTTCGCTCTTTTGTTCCTCTCAAGCCAAACAGTCCAATAAAGAGCATGGAGAATGACGCCCCCAAAGCAATTTGTCTCTTTTGCTGATAAAATCCCCGATTTTCATGAAAAGCATCCTGAATTGTTTGTTGGATGGCTCATGTCATCCTGAACTCGGGAAGGGCACGGTTCGAGTGACAGAAAAGGGGCAATGCAAAAAAAATATGATTCAGATTCTCAGAGTCACGTTTGCACAGCATGCACTGACCTGGGGAAAACAAGTTATAGTGGCAGCACTTCTGAACCAACTCAAAGGTAGAAACTTTATCCAGCATTGTCAGCCGGGAGAAAATGTTGCTTTTCTGAGACGGATCCAGACGACTTTAAAGTAGGGAAAGAGCGGGAAGATGTCAATAGGGAAAAAGACAAGAAGAAAGATTTGCACAAGAAGCCTCCTCAAGGGTCAGGTTCCCATATACCCAAGTCATCCTGATAATGCGACAGTAGGACCCCCCCCCCCCCCCCCACACACACCTCTAAGAAAGAACATAAACCCGAATTTCAGGTATCTTTCAGAGACGAAAGCAATGAAGGCTTGTGGTGGTGTATCTGAATTAAAAACTCTAAAGAATGAGATAGGTTTATGATGAGGATAAGTGGTGTGATAAAGATTAGGAAAGTAGTCGCGAAGAGGCCTATCCCCAACCCAGTTTTTTTTATTGGAAACAGGATTTTATTTCAAAAAAGAGGAGAGTTTACAGATTACAAGAAAATAAAGCATAAGAACTCGAGGGATGAGGGGTCCCTGAGTGCTAAGTTACAACACTATACTCCAATTCCTAGCCGTATCGGAAACATGAAAAGATCTAAAGTCCTTACGATTTGAGATCCACCACGCGACACTCATTTTAATCCTATCCCAGACTTCTCCCACTGATTCTTCACTGTCCTAAAAAATTCTCCTATTCCTTTCTAACCATACCAGCCAGCACAAAGCTTGCACAATGACTCTCCAGAAAATTTGAGACCTGCTGTTTAAATGATTGCCAGGGAGCGATGTGAATAGGTCCGTCGCATTGTGAGGCGGGATCCATGGATAATCTACTTCCTTTGCTACTTTGTTCCATAATGATAGAGAAAACGGGCAGCTAAGAAAGAGATGGTTCAGATTTCCTGATCCGTTTCTACATAGGACACACCAATTGGCAGCTTGCCGATTGCCATCAGCCATGAAAACAGCCAGCGAAGAGGCCTATCCCCAACCCAGTTGTCCCCCTAAAACCTCACCAGACTCCCACTCCTGACTTGGACTTTGCTAATTTAATGAAATCCAGGTAAACCCTGCATATAAATTTCCATAGTTCCTGAACGAGGCTCTAACTGCCAGTTCCGCATCCCAACAATTGCTTAGGAGTCCGTATACAGTGTCTTTATCATTTTGGAATCTCCACCACCTTTTACCCAAAAGAGCCTTATTACCCAGCTCGCCAAACTCTTTTGGACAAGCCACCATATCCCAATAAACCAAATTAGAGTGGATGTCCACCATTAAAACCATGCCAAAGGAAGTCCCTCATCTCATTAAATTTGCGATTCCCTTTTGGTATGCAAAATAAGGACATAATTAATCGCAATGCGTCATAACACGGATCAAATCAATGTCAACGGCCATCCTTGAGATTTTGTGCGACATTTTATCTCCAAATTGATGTTTCATGCGAAGAAATAGCCCTGAAACACCTGGATCACATCCACCCCTTCCTGAATTTATGGAGTGTTGCGGGATTAGGTCCGCTTTGGATCCTGGCACATTTTTTCAACAATCTATTTTCAGCTCAGTCCTGGATATTACATATGTAAAAAGGGTCGAGTTTTGTGGGGAGTGATTGTCACATCTCTGTTGATGAGCATTGTGAAGAATCTAAGATGAAATATGGGGCAGGCTTAAATTTAGGGTTGGATGGTGGATTTCAAAACACATTGATTTCAGGATCATCTTCATGTTAAACAATGTGAGAGATTGGTTTTTTAAATAAGAAACGAAAGAATGTTATTGAAAAAGAAATAGGATGAGGAACCCCAAACACAATAGCGTACACCTAAAGGCAGAGGAATTAAGTTGCATGATATAACACATATTCCTATGGCTAGACATCCCAAGTGTCATTCTAAATTTAATGTTGCCCCACATCTCTCTCTCTCTCTCACTCTCGCAGTGTGAGGGATTGGGTTTTGATTACAGATTGTTTTGTTCTTTTTAATGCGAGGGATACCTTGTCCCTTTAAAAAATATATATATATAAAAAAAAGCATTCAAAACTCTATTCAATTCCATAATCTTAACAGACATAAATAGCTTAGTAAATTCAAGGTAAAAAACAATACGGAAACAAGAGAAAAATAAAGTTAAAGATGACAGACCTGTGTCAAATACTTGAATGCATCCACAACCGGCGCAATCATATCCCTGTACGCCTCTATCTGCAGGTGAAATAGCAAAACAATCCTTAGATAAAGGCTGGGTATCAATTGGACCAATCTATTCTGCTAGATAATCACCTGATGAACAATTGTTCGAAGAACTGTCATTGGATTGGCATGAGCTAATTTAGCAACCATTCTCCCAAGCTGCTTCAGATTTTCCTTTGCAAGACGTTTTAAAATCCTTCGAGTGTCCAACTACAGAAGACCATTATATTACAAAGTATTGATGAAAGAAGCAAAGTCTTCTACATAAATAATTCGTACCTTTGCCGTTTGCTTAGCTGCCAAAATCATTGGAAATCGTTCATCATCCTTTTCCCATTCACCATATAGACGATAGCGCACCTAATAAAAGAATTTATAAGACCATAATTCAGCTAAAATTAATTGATTCTGAAATGTACAATAATTGGTTGTCAGCAGTAACCTCATAAGGAAGGAGACTCATAAGTTCCCATATCTCCTGACCGACAGCAGGATTTGCAGGTATCAACTGCAATGAAGGAAGAAGACACGTTCCAAGTGCTTCCTCAATTCTTAACCTTGCATCCTTCAGGTGGAGGCGAGGATTTTGATTCACCACAGTAACAGAATGAGAATTAAATGCGCCATCACCACCATTAACAAGGTCACGTGCACAAAGGTAATAAGCTCTCAAAGCTCTTGTTATCTGTACAAGGCATATAACCAAGAAAAAGCGCTGTTAAGAAAATGAAAAAAGTGACTGGTAACTTACAAGTTACAAGTAATAGGATAACAAACCTTCTGGAGCAACAAAGCATCACGGTAGAGATAAGGTCCAGCCGAAGCAAGCATTTCAAAAAGCTCTTTGGGTAAAGTAATAAAAAATCTGTTCATTGTGGTACTTGCTGTATCTGGTTCAGGTCCACCAGAGGATCCACCAGCAGTCGAAAGTTGTGTTTGACATACTAATTTATAAGTTGGGAAAATTGTTTTCTCTATGAGCCTGGATTTTGAGAAGAAAATAAAAGGGACAGAAAAAGGAAAACTATTAGACAAAATCCTTGTTATAATATTACCACAAGATTTTTTTTATTAAATAAAACAAGAAAAAACAAACTAACAAACACAGCTAAATTCCAGCAAATCTGAGAAACAGGAGATGTGTCGCAAAATTTCATACCATTATCAGTTTATATGTTGAAACCTTATTGAAAAAATATTGTCTCACCTAAATAATCCACTACAAATCTGAATGTGTTCCACCGGATTAAGGGGTAAGAGGCGCTCCAATAGTTGATGAGCATGGAACCTGATACATCAAATGCAAACATCGAGTGATATCAGATATAGTTCCAAAAAACCCGACTTCCCAACTCATTGGATTGGCTACTGAAGACAGATGAAGAAAGGCGCTAGGGAAACTGAATTTCTTTAGCATATGAATGTTGTATCTTAAAATATTTATTGACTAAGAATGGGAAGAGTAAGATCAAACAGACAGTTAGGGGAGTGAGGAGAAGAGATTCTGCATCTCTATTGAGGCGTATTCATATTCCATCGACCTTGGACATTTTCCCAAATGTTGCCTTACAACTAAAAAATATCAACAAAGATAAATAACTGGTTCTAGCACTAAATAAGAATATTGCTAAATGTTAAAGATGCGAACATTTCAGGTAAAGCATATATCACGGGGACAGGTGGCAACTCCCATATCAGACTTTGGACGATTCCAAACATGTAAAAGAAGATGACAAAGGCACTCCCGATCATGCAGAGAAATGGCAACCCCATAATGATACTTTGATATGTGAAAAGAAAATATAACATGCAGAAAGTGCTTCAGAAGTTCAGCTGACATCAATAGCCCTCAGTTAACAATTTATTATGGAATATGGCTATGGACATTGTCCATCATTCTACTACCTAAGAGCCTGAGAAGGGCATAATTTGATTCAAGTAGGGGCTGAATCTAGTACATGTTGTACGCTGAAATCTATAGAAACATGAGGGGGAAGGAAGCCAAGAAAGTGAGTGCAGAAAGAAATAAGAAAACCTGTCTCTATAGATCAGATTTTGAGATAACCCACTAAAACATGTAATAGAATCAACAGTAACAAAGGCATGTCACCAAAAATAAAAAGAAAATAAAAAAATATAACACGTATATATAGAAGGAAAGGAAAAGAAAAGGAATGAAATAAATAAAAAGGAGAGAAAGGGGGAGAAAGCAATGCCAGCCTAGAATCAACCTCAATACTAATTCAAATTAAATATTCCGGATTACCAGTCATCCACAGCAAGGAAGCCCATCAGTAAGCCTAGCGGCTGATTATTTGCAAGCTCCAACGATCTTTCAGCAACAGCCATTGTTTCCATATCGAGAGCAGCAAAAAGATCTACTGTTACGTCTCCTTGTTTCTCATCTTCCATGAGATCCTTTCCAGTAGCCGCAAGATTAATTTTACCAATTTTATTAGCCTGTTCATCCCAGAGCAACAACAAATATTAAGATGCAATAGTCTACAGTAATAAAGGGGAAAAGTACATTAGAGGAAAAAAGCAAAAAAAAAAGTAAAAAAGTAAAAAATCTGAGATCTCAAGAACTATAAAGTACGCAGTTCTCCGAGCACAAGATCAGAGAGACAATCTTTCTATGTGATGGTATTAAAACACCGGGGCCTGATAAATTTTCCTTAGCTGTGCATTAAGAATGTTGGGAGGTGACGAAAGGGGAACCTTTGAAGTTTTTGAGGATTTGTAACAAAAGGAATCATCAATAGAGTAACAATGCAATTATGCAACAAATGTTTGATTAATTTTCAAAAGAAAGAACTCTTTCAACATAAAGGACTACAGAGCCATTAGTCTTGTGACAAGTCTACAAGATTATCGCACAGGTACTACTATTAAGATTGCAGAAAGCTTTGTTAAAAACAACCTCTGAAACTCAGTGCTTTTGTCAAGGGGAAACAAATCTTAGAATCAACCTTGAACCCTGATAAAGTTGTGAAGGAATACAGGTTACTAGGAAAGAGAGGTCTGGTTCTTAAGATTGATTTGGCCAAGCTGCTGATTGAAACCATCTTGTGCTTTGCGAAAAGGGTTTGTGATGATGTGATCATTGGAGATCGTGGATTCGAGGATGTCCACAGTCAGTCAACTTATCTGTCATGTTAAATGGGAGACCTATATGCATGAGCAGGTGTCGATAAGAAGATCTCAATGACTCAATCACATTTTTCCTACTGTTCCTTCTCAATTTTGTTTGGGAACAGGGTGCTTAACAAGCTAGCTTACATTGGGCTTTGCCGCTATTTGTATTTGTTTTCCTCAAATATAGGAGGGTCAACTTTAAAGCCAGGTACTCTGGAGTGTGCTTGTTCCAGCTTTATGCTGGTCTATTTGGATAGGGAGGAACAAAGAATTGAAGATCAAGAGGAACCAAACGAGGAAGTGTGAGATAGGACTAAGAGTGGACTGGCTCGGCAGGTGCCAAACCATAGAAAATTTAAAACCTTGTTTGTGTCGGACATTTTTAGGGACTGGAGTTCCTCCTACCTTTGTACTCATTTTCCTCTATATATTAGTAAAATGTTACGTATCTTATCTACAAAAAAAAGGTGCAAACTGTAAACAGATTTCATGCTCTGGAAGTAATTATACAATGCAAATCAAAGACCATATGTTTAGTATGTAAGAGTGGACTGGCTCGGCAGGTGCCAAACCATAGAAAATTTAAAACCTTGTTTGTGTCAGATGAAGAAACGTCTAATATTACATGAATGAGGACATCGGCGTAACAAGTAAATACTAAATTAAAAAGATTATCATTATCATTCTTTAGAAGAGCAAAAGGTAGGGTACCAGTAAATATATTGCACTACCTCATCAAGCCTCTTAGCTGAAAAGGCATTATACTGCTCAAATGCATCCTCGTCCTTGGGGAGTAAATGAGAATATCTGAAAGGGATCACCAATGCGAAGACTAGGTCAACATACACTTAAAAGTAAAAGGAGTATATAAAATTACTAGCATTACAGGACAATGCCAATGGTGAACTTCAAAGATAGAATTTAGTAAAAAGTACACTAATCAGTATGCAGTACGCACCTATCTATGGATCGTGAAATTCCAACATACTAAAAATAGAAGATATAAAATTATTATAAGAGATGCAAAACACAAAGAGGAATTTCCACATAAAAGGAGTGAGTGAAGAAAGCAACATAGATGTCAAGAAAAAATTCATGCTTCAGGCATAAACTTATTAAGATGCAGAAAAAGATATTTACAACAAGTGGATAAGATATCCACCCAAAACCATGCAATCAAAACTGAAGAGGTCAAAAGCCAAAGTCCACTCCCTAACTAGTCAGAAATAAACATCCCTTCAAGTACTTATCAGTGCCTTCATCATCAAAGTCTTCCTGCTACTATCAGGGCCGGTTACATGATGTTTGTTCTCCAAGTTATGTGAACTTCCCGCATATTATCAACTCATCCAAGGTTTTCTTTTATAAGAAACAAATTATTTTGTTAAGAATAAGGATGAATTACAAAGGGACAAGGAATCCCATAATGAGGAGGGAGGGGGGGAGTCATACAGCCAAAGTACAATACTCTAATCTCGATGAATATCAGAAATATGAAAGCCCCTTAAATTCACGCAACCCTAAGCTTGAATTTTTTCCCACACTTCATCTAGAGATTCCTCCACATTATCAGAGACTCTCTTGTTCCTTTCCAGCCAGATAGACCAACATTAGGTTTGTACAATGATTCCCCAGAGTACCATACCTCTTTCACTAACAAGATTACCCAAATTTAAAATAAAGCATTCCTTAATGGACTGGGGAACAGCCCAAGACAGATTCAACTCCGATAATTCCTTGTTCCATAATGGAAGAGAAAAGGTACATTGCGAGAAAGTGTGATCTATATTCTCAGAATCTCTTAACAAAGCATGCACCAATTGGGGGGTAGCAATACCTTAAAAGTGTCTTTTTAAGTTTTAACCACGTCACAAGTAAGTACTCTGGCCAAGACCATCAACCATGAAAAGAACTTAACCTATTTTTAGGCATGGATACTTTCCAGACAGGTTTGTAGAAAGGGAAAGGTGGATGATGACCTTCGGAAAGAAAGAATAAAAAGATGTGCAAGATTGACAATGTCTTCCTCAACAACCTTCATCCAAGTTTTCAACAGCCCACCACTCCACCTATGCCTTCACACTTTCATCTAAAATTTCAACACCCTATACCTCCTTATAAGTCTTTCACCAGTCAATCTAAGATATGGCGAATTGGACCCATATCTGGTCTCCTGCAGATGACAAAACCATGTTAGACGTCTTCCTATAATATATCCTCCATTGATGCTATTCCTAGATACTCCTGATCCTTGTGTTTGTATTTCTATCCTTGCATGTTTTTCCACACTTCCATCTTACCGTAGGCATCTTATAAAATCACACCATACATATGTTATTCTTGTATGCATCCTTCAATTGCGCAAGACTCCGGATGCTAACATCCAATTGATCCAACCTGCTTTAGTCTTATAGGTCTATATCTTCTAGAATGACCCGTATTTTCAATAACAGACCCTACATAGGAAGCTCCATGCTTTGGAACTTCCCTACCATAAATTTCTATTGGGTTATGCTTTTTGTTAGATTCATAAACAAAAGTTGTTGGCCAGCTATTCCTCGTTGAGAACTAATTTTTGAAACCCTTAACCTCAAAAGCTTCCCAGCATCTATCTAGTTTTCGACTTATGTCTTCTTTGTTTCGTCTATTAGGACAATACACACTTAATGCACTTATACACCAAAAGAATCCTGAAGCCTCATCGTGATAAAGTATACATCCTAAGTACAAAAACAAAAATGAACCACAACAACGTTCTAAAATCATAAACATATGTTGTAATCTACAATAACAATTATGTAATCTACAACCACAGCAACGTTCTAAAATCATGAACATATGTTGTGATCTACAATCACAATTCTGTAAAGTATGCTTTACATGGGCATTTTCGATGGACATGCGTAACATTTAAATTCATAAGCACAGGGAAAAATAAAAAGGAAGCGGACCTCTAGCACAACTCAATCTAAACTACTCAAACAACTTATGGTAAGAGACAAGAAACTTCATGCAACATTTGTCATTCTGGTGATTTTGGAAAAAGAGCAGTTCAGTTTAATTAATAGGACAAGGTAAGTAACAACATTTTGTGAAGTAGAGACTATTTTCACAGACCCCGAATTCTGCTGCTCTACCATACAGCTAAGATTCACCAAATTAAGCCAATTCAATTTATTGTATCATGATGCATCATAAGTCGAATCATTATAAAAAGACCACTGTCTACGCATTACCGCACAGTTTTATTTGTTTTAGTTAAAGCCAAAATACAAAGATAACAAGGACGTAAAATCAGCATTAAAAAGGCCCTCCACAGCCATTTCCATGAATTTCACAAAATATATTTTCAATTTTAACTCTAAAATGAGAAATTGTAAGGCCAAGGAAGATGCAGGAGGAATGAGAAATTCAGGGAACTCTTGAACTGGGTATAA
>JAUEKW010000013.1:826194-842327 GCA_032274785.1 Ajuga reptans
ACCTTGTCCTTCACTCCAACGTGTCCTTATCTTCATCAACTAACAAAACCGTCTACAACAAAATAGCAAAACACTAATACATGATATTAGTGGTTAGTACCAAAGTGTAGAAAATTAGGCAAAAGTCCTAAGTGTCACGAGACACTTTCAAGTTTCAGTACATTATTTTTTAAGAAATTACCCGTACTTTTATTTTATTAAAAAAAAAAAGATTAGTAAGTATTTGGTGTGGACCACATTGTGCCCATTTGTCGAACTTCAAACTAGTCAGATTCTTGTCCCAATCCCACTGGTTAAGTATAGTTAGAAAAAAATATAATAATAAAGTATTGGTAGAAGACAGAGCCCTGGGACAAATTAGTGCTCATTAACTATTTATTATATTAGATTTCATTTTATATATTAATTATTCATCTGTTGTCAGCAAATGCTTACTAATTCATCAAACAAGAATTTTGTTCACCTTATTCATTGTCTCATATATTTGGAAACTAAAACTTAGTTGAAGAAATCAAACTGCTTTATTAGCAAAGACGTCAGTCCAAGAATCACTTTTTAATTTTTCAAAATTTATTATCCATTTTCTTTGTATGTATGTATCACTTTACATGGCCAATACTTTTTCAATGTATGGATCGATTTACATATGTTGCAAGTGCGCGGCATTTCACCAAAAACACTACAGCTACTATTATTGAAATGACCAACTACTGTTATTGAAATGTTACACTCGGTGCACCATGTATCCGAGTATTGTAACCACGTACTCAGTCATACTCGTGTGGGTATGGTATGAATATGTGGTTAAATATAGTGCACCGGGTATAACATCCGAAACAAGAGCTATCGAGCTTCCACTTCCATAATGAGAGAATATGCATAGCTTTTTTCTCACGGCAATATATTATATATTGTTCCACTCAACAAATCAAGAGATTTAGTTAATTATTTATGTGAAAGAACATCAATAAACTTTTCTGTATTTTAATTATACTAATTGCTTAAATATATAAGACCAAATACATTTATGTCCTTCTAAACTTACCAAGTTTAGTTTATTCCACTCGAGTGATTTTTCCCTAGGAACTCAAAACGGGTATATTTATAGTGTAAAATCGGTAATGCTCTCCTATCCACTGTGAGTATGCAAATTTAATAAGTTTAGATGACTGGCATATGTTGTAGGGTGCCTTATTTAATATGTTATTTAGCTAATCATCCATTTTTCACCCTGTTTAACAAAGAAAAAGTCATTTTTGCATGGAATATTAACAATTTTATTTTTTTGATAAAATGAGAAACAACTTTATCTGATACAGTACACTTAATCACTTTTCAATATCCCTTGCTAAAGTATAAAGTCTTCTCTTTGTGAAATATGCCAAACCAATCACACAAGCAACCTTTCAAGACTTGTTAATTCATTACCACTAACAAATTAATATCAAAGCCTACATATATATAACTCTACAATTGGGACAAATTCTGTACAACTACCTAAGATCTGCATGCTCATATAGCAAAAAAACTTGTAAATTTTCAATATTTCAGCCTTGATTAATTTATGGATACGATTGAGGTGCACCGTCTCAGATACCGGAGGCCAGCCTCCGGTATGACCTTGCTGGCACACTTGTTCGGTTTGATAGCACTCATTCTTATGCTTGTTTGGCTCCTGCATTACCGCGAGGGCATTGATCTTGATTCTACTCGTAGTTCCTATCGTATTTTCAATGTATTTATTTCCATCAAACTCTCTTTCTTTTCGCACGCGCGTGTGTCATCACATTTCAATCTATTGTTGTTTCGTCTTTGCTTCTGCAGGTTCACCCCTTCCTCATGTTCTTTGGATTCATTTTCATGGCGGGCCAAGGTACGAACATGATCAACTAGATAACTACTTTTTTGCTATGTATATAGTTTTCAACACTAAGGATTGATTACTTAAGTGCAGCGATGATGGCATACAAGACGGTAAGAGCAGACAGGCAAGTACAAAAATTTGTACACATGTTCTTACACTTGATAGCAATTGTCCTTGGAATCGTGGGACTACACGCAGCGTTTAAGTTCCACGAAAGGCAAGGTTTAACCAACATGTATAGCTTGCATTCTTGGATTGGAATCGGCACCTTCTCCCTCTACTGCTTGCAGTGGGTGTTGGGGCTGATGGTCTTTCTGCCAGCCGGGTCGGTGGAATCAAAGGCAAGGATGGCGCCACTGCACGTGACCGCTGGTAGGATTCTGCTGTACATGGCGATATGTACGGCGTTGACAGGGCTGATGCAGAAGATGACTTTCTTGCAGCTGAAGAATCGCAACGAGGGCCGTTTGGTCAATTTCCTGGGGTTGATGATTCTGCTTTTTGGGATTTCTGTTGATCTCTCTGTTTCTCTTGCACGTTACATATGACAACATTTTGTCACATCTTCTTTATGATATTATTTGGATTGGTTGTGTGTTTATGATATGTTTGTAGTAATTCTTTTTGAGGAGTTTGTGTTTGTGCTTGAATATATTGTTGTTGTAAGAAAACTGTACTAGCAAAAGTTGCTAAGCCTCATTCATGCATGATCTTTACTGTGGCCCGGGTTCATTCTTTCAATGATTGTAATCCCCAGCACATTTCATCTCTCTAAAATATACTAAAATTTTCAGGCAGACTCGTGTTCCGTTGGGCTTTCGGCCCATCAAATGGGGTCTGTTAAGCCCCATGGTACTTTGGGCCAATATATCTTTGGCGCAGTCCATCTAAAATGTCGGATAGGGTGGGCCGGCCCATCAAGCTGAGCCGATTTTGCCACCTCTAATTGTAACAACTATATGAAACCAGGGCAGTAATTGCACTGGACAAATTGCCTAACAAAAAAAAAATCTGATTTTGATCTTCCGATTGAAGTCGCAGGAAAAAAGATCAAAATCGAATTTGAAAATTCACCATAAAACGGAAATATCACTAAACAACATCAATGAATTTGTTATTATAGATTGAACCCCAAAGACTATCAATCCAAACGCAACCTAAGAAATTACAATACAGGACTAACAAAATGAGACAGAATCCCCAGAAGATTTTAATGCTTAACCAAAACAGAATGTACCAACCAAACAAGCCATAAGCAGGCTTCTCCCTCACCATTTCTTTCTCAATACGCAAAACACGGCGCAAGGCACAAGCAGTTAGACAACATACAAACAATAAAGTTAAAACAACGCATTAAAAGCCAACAAGTCACAAGAATAAACGAAGCAACGAATGTTTTCAGAGTCGGATAGAAGTACGCCAATCTCAGAATGATACTTACACCATCTGTTGCTTTGTTGCTTCCATTCTCTTCAGCAATCCTGAGATCTCCGATTGCATTCTTAACTTCATTTTGTAGTAATCACAGTGCGAATTCTCCAACGTCTTAAGCTCCTCCATCTTTTTCCTTCGCCTTTCCTCAGTTTCTTGCAAACACAGTTTCGCTAGCTTCTCAGCATACTCTTCTTCCAATTTCTCTGTTTTCAGCCTCACCATTCGCCTGAAGCTCTCTATTTCAGTCCGGGCCTCATCAGCCCGGCTCTGGAACATTCTGGCTTCGGCTTCTTTGATTCGTACAAGACTTTCCAAGCTGTCAAAGGCGTCTTTTTTCACGGGCTTAACAGACCATTCATCTGCAACAATCTTCTCACCCATCATAGGGGTTTTCATGTCATTGTGGTAAAGATCAAAGGGAGAGGAGTTTGTTCGTCCACTCGAAGAGCTTTTGTTGTGGAAGGATGGTTTTGGAGTGAGAGAATTGGATAGTTGAAGGGCAGAAGCATCTTTCCCAAAGCTCGGTTGGTTGGCCAAATCTTTAAAAGACATGCTTGAAGAGCTCATCTCCAAGAAACCATCTGCAGCTGCTATGAAACACAAAGAAAACATCGGGATTCGTCATTCGGTCAGTGGCTATTCAGATAATGCACATAGGAAATATGCTGTTGCCCTTGCTAAGGAGACTTAACTAGAGAATATTGTGTGGCTCCGTCAACTTTTTTAGATTCTGGGAAACAATGTCAAAGAGAATTGGTGCATTGTGCACGTAATAAAAACTTAGGCTCGTCCAGCTAGGATGGTACACAACTAAATCGGCAGAACCTTATTCGTGTTTTCATATGCCAAAAACCCAAGAATGTTGCGATTGCCTCAATCAACTTATTCTTAATCCTAATGTTTCCCAAGAAAACCCATTTTTCAGGAAATATTAACTTCAATTTTTAAATAATAATTATACTGAAAAACCATCTTGAATCGAAGCAAATGCATGATAACCATTTTTGGGTTTCGATATGTCAAATATCATTCTACATAAGCCATGTATATCAATCTATCGCAGCCCTTTTTTCATAGAAAACTCAGCTCTCAGATCCTAGTTAGGTAAAAAACAGTTAATTTGCCAAGCCACTCTCATTAATTTGGCAAATAATGCAGGAGAATGAGAAATAAACACAATATATCATTTGGACGAACTTCGTTTCAAATTATTAAATTAATAACCATAAACTTGTGACTCATAAAAGCAAGAAGAAGTGGTTTGAGAGCTCACAGTCGAAAAATTGAAGAATCGAACTGCAGACTTCTGGAGGACTTATCATCCTGTTCTGAAGTTTGGTAAGCATCATATCGGCCTTCACATGCAATTCCTTTCCTTTGCGATCTTCACTTCCTCTAAAGACTTCTCTGACACAGTCAAGCTCTTTTATCAGGTTTTCCAGACCCCAATCATTGGCACAAGACTTGAACACCTCCTTAACGAATCCAAACATCTCAGAAGCATGACCACAACCGAGGCAGTGAAACTGCATCTCAGTGGGGCCCGAAGAACCTTTCGAGCAGAGATTTGGCTTAATCAGATTTTGGCGTAGCCCACAGGCTGCGTGACACCAGTGCGAACAAGCATCACACCCAACCCAACTGCACGTGTTGCTAGCACAATCGAAATTCAGACAAACAGGGCACATGCATTCGCTGCAGAACCCCTTTTTGGTCGAGCAAATCTTGCAATCGCAATCATCTACTGGTAGCAACCTCTTGCAGTTTATGTTTCGACACCTTTCCAGTAAGAAAATATCTACTAATTCCGGAGCCGGGAGTCGGTTTTTGCTATGTAAAAAGCTTCCTAGCCCCATTTTGATGGCAACTAAGATTTCAAGTTGATTCTTTTGGCACTTCGTGAGAGTCTCGTTGGTTAGATCAGATCTCCTCTCGAGTCTCTTCTGGAGAACTACCAGTTCATCTTTCCTCTCTGGGTTATCAATGAGGCTCTTCAAGTATTCTTTAACAGATGCAACTGTTTCATCAGTAAGCTCCTGAATTACCTGAGCCATGACAGGAACCGACTCCGAAACAATTTCTCTAAGTATCCTCTCGGGCCTCGAAAGCTTGCGGGCTTTCACCACATCCATATCTTCCGAATCTTTTACGTTTTCCAAATTCATCCTCCTCGAGTCTCCTGACTGTGCCTCCATTCTTGGTCTTGCTGGTAACTCGGACGGTAAAAACGAAACATTGTCCGAGCTTGTAGTCCTATAGAGACTATTGTTACACGAATCTTTATTGTACCCATTGCGATTAGCCATCCCTAACCCTCCTCCACCCCCATGATTGGACAATGCAACAGTCCCATCTCCAACGGGCCTAAATCGGCTATGCACCGAACCATTAGTCCCCTCCCCACAATTCCAAATCTGGTCACAATCCCTCCTATGACTCCCAACTGAATAATCATAGTTCTCAGTGGAGTTCCTAGTAAGTGAGCAACTGGGGTTGTGTGAAAACTGGTGCGAATACGAGTAGGAAAGCGAGGCTGCTGTAAAATCATTCGAATACGTCGTCTGAGTATTGTTATACGACGGCCCTAACGACTGCCCACTCCTACTAGGCCTCAATCTAGAGGGCAGATCCCCATTCTGCACCCGGTTCGACCCGGCCAAGGACAGAGAAACATCAGGAAGAGCTAAAGAAAGGTTCAAGGACTCAACTTTTGCCTTCTTCTCCCTATTATCCCCTTCAATTTCGACGTTTTCAGCCTCCCTTTTCGATGAATTTCCTCTATTCTCATTCAACTGAAGAAAATCCCTCTCTACCCATATATTGTTGTTATCCCCTTCAATTTGATCCTCAGAAACCACTACTTCTTTCCCCTTATACCTACCACTCACTTTCTCCAACAGACTTTGGCCTGCAACATCCTTTTCGGGTTTGGAATTCTCACAAAGATAGCTAAGAGTAAGCTCCTGAGACCCAAAATTCCCACCCCTTTTGGGCAGCAAAGCAGACTTTTCATCAAAACCGCCAATAATTTTAATTTTATCCGCTGATTTTTCTCCTAGAAAATCAATACCCCTTTCAATTCTCTCCCTAGTTTTCGCCCTTGATAACTCATCCGAGTTATCTCGCTCTCTCTCCATCCTCAACCACAACAAATCAAACCAGAAACAAATACGCAAACAGTTAACGGGCAGAAAGATAAACAGCTGAAATCTTACAGAGACAGAGTTCAAACACACGGATAATTGCAAATTGAAGAGAATCTAGGGCGCGATTGAAAGTTTCAAGCATTGACTCCACTGCAACCGCAATTCTCTCTCCTCTCTCTCTCTTCCCTCTCTCCCCGCTGTCTGAATATTTGGCAAGTTGCAACGGCTGAATTCTTTTTTGTTTGCGCTTTCACACTTTCAAGTCTTTTACGCGGATATTTGCTTTGCTGGAAGGGTGAAATTACGGAAATAGGCCTTGAGTTAGTCAAATTAACGCTGGAAGTGGTCCAAAAGCCTGAATGTCTGCATGACTTTTGAGACATTTCGGTTGAGTACCAAACACTCCCTTAGTGGAGTATTTAAATTATATTTTCTACTAATGACTTTGCTAAAAGTTTGTTTTGTTCCATTAAGAATTTTTTAATATAATTAATTTATCCAAATGCACTGTCTCAAACTTATGATATTCTCGTGATACATTCTCTCGCAAGGAAAACGATATATAATAAGTGCATTTATTCAAAGTCAAAAATGATATACTGATTCAGGATTATTTTTAAACTTAACAATAATAATAATAATATTAAGGAAATTTTGTTTATACAACATGGATTTTTTACTACGAGTCGGACTGAGTCTAGAAGTATCATTTTTCTAGTAAAAGTATACTTAATTGATCAAAAGTATTACTTCTTTCGATAAAATTACCAATAAAGTGATATTTTTATATATAAAAAAATAATATTTTTGTCAAATTAAGTGATACTTTTTGTCACCTTATTAACTCAACCTGAACATTCTTAAAAAAAGATGCGCAATTAGAAAAAAAAAATTGAATCCCATTTCATTTCACATCCGTGTCCCAGCAATTGGTACTTTTTCACGAAAAAATGATACTTTCTCGAAGAAAAAAAACTAATATTTTTCTGAGAAAATGCATGATTTTGATTTTTGACACATGAAGTATTACATTTTTCTAAAAAAATATTACTTTAAAAAAATCACTTAACTTATTTTTTTAATCGAACAAAAAATTGAAGTTCAGTTGAATCGGGTCGACCCCTTATATATAAAAATATCATATATCCCTTATCCCTTATCCCTTATATACTAAAAGAGAAACTACTTGGACAAGTGGCACTCTCTTAAAATTTTGAGAATAAAAATTATTTTTTAATTATCTAAATATTAAAAATTTCTATTCTTGAAATATTTAAATATTCAAAACTTCAAATTCAGATTTGCCATGATTTATATAAGCTGCCTTTGATTTGATAAGATTTCTTTTAGTTACAATTTAAAAAATAATTCTTCCAAAATTTTAATATATAATATTTTTATACGATAAATTAATTCATAAGTAATTTATCAATTATTAAACTTTCTCACGTCAAAACCTTACTTAATAAAATTAATCAAACCAATCTTTTTTATTAATTAATGTTTGACAAGCCAATTAAAAAAAATTACTTCAAATTCATAATTAATAAAATTAATTAAGTGAACACAACTGAATTTTTATTAAACCAATCTTTCCCAATGATTGAATAAAAGTTTTGATTAGTAGTGTCTGTCTTTGTTAATCCAATATTTGATCATTTTTATCATATCATAACATTATTGTCGTTGCATGCGTGATATATGTGTATATATATACCTAAATTATGAAAATTGTACATAAATTAATCACGAATATAAATTTTAAGAAACCATTTCTTAAATATAGGTATTGATGATGCACTAATTTATAAAAGTATCATTGTGTGCGTGATATATATATATATATATATATATATATATAAGTCTTACCCTAGTACAACAACAACTATTTTCAATTTATCCAAAAAGAAATAATATTCTTGGAACTGATTAAAATTTAAGAAAATGAACATATGTCCACATAAAGATGCCTAATTGTATTCTAAAAAAAAAATGCCTAATTTCTATAAATAGTTAAAATTTGATAGTTGATGTCGTACGAATTGGTCCTGTGACATTCGAATTTTGACCAAGTCGAAACTAGTAATTTGAATTTGATAAGTCAATCCTTATATAAACGATAACATTTCACAAGTGCCAAATTGACCATTCGAGAAGAACCATAAACAAGAAAGCTAAATTGTCATAAGATGGACCCCTTAATCATTACTGTGAGGATTAAATTCTTATGCAATTATGCAAAATTTGAAGGAGATATCACTATCAGTGTATGAATTTATCCTATAAAAATAAAATTTAAGATTCTTTGTGTTTCACTATTGTAGATAGATTGTTGAGTGAGGGGCTTGTGTGTGATAGTCTTACGGTGTGACGAAATGTGATGGAACATATTTTTATAGGAAAAAAATTGATACTTTTACTAATAAAAGTGATACTTTTGCCTAAAAAAGTTATACTTTTAAAAAAATGATATTTTTGCATATAAATGTATATTTTCGGTGCAAAATTGATACTCTTTTTGTCTTAGAAAATGATACTTTTACAAATAAAAATGATATTTTTACTACAAAAAAAAATTATTTTTTTCAGTCATCACACCGTGTTTCACACAAGTTTTTGTATAGATTAATATTAGTCTGTTTCTTGTGCCAGATCAGATTTCGGCTTTATAGTGGAGAAATGTCTAGAAATCACTATGGAGGTTTGGATTAGGTTGTAGGTATCCAGAGCACATTTGGCTGAGCACATTCAGAATGTGTATGATTATTTCAATAATAAAAAATTATATTCGTTAGGATGGATTAGGGTAGGTTGAATAATATAGATGTCAAATGAATGAATATATTAATTGAGATGAAAGTAATTATTAGTTACATGAGGTGGATGGCCGATCTTTTATCTACAATTTAAATCAGACATTTATGAGGATTGAGCCACCCCTATCCTCTGGGCACAAGTTAGTTCAAACATCCACAACTTCTAGATATGAAAAAAGCCGATGGCGGTTAAAAAAGATTGTATGAAAAAAAAACCTATTTATTTATCCCTCTATTATATTACACTCTATTATTCTTCATTTATCCCTAATGCAATTTTACGTTGACAAAGATTATTGTATAGATCTGAAAAGTAACTATCCAACTTGATCTATATATTGGATCTAATTTTTTTTGAGTTTGTTCTACATGTGTTGGTTTCTGAAAAGTATATTTGAAGGAATATTGTGTTGGTTCTTACAATTTCGGGTTTGTCCTCATAAATTTTGGCTAAACAGGTCGATGTGAGTCAGAATCGTTAAATTAAATTACATATTTAGGTTTAGATTTAAATCAAAATGCACATAATATTAAAATTTAGAATACAATTTCAATTAAGTTACATAATAAAAATGCATAATTAAAAAAAAAAATCTTAGAATCTAACAAATATATCTAGATAAATTCTAACTTTTAGTGTATCCAAACTAAAATTTGTGTATAATATTTAAGTTCTAAATTCAAGTTTGGTATTTAAAATCTTCTAGTAATTAAAATCAAATTGTATTAAAAATGAATTGTGTTGTATGAAAATTTATGTAAAATGTTGTATGCCATAGTTCCGATACTATGAAAAAGGCAAAGAAGAGGAAAAATGCTATAGGGATTTAGACTAATCGGTCCAAGCTTAAACATACTGAATTTGAATGGGTCTAATACCCGACCCTATAATTTTTCGGGCTAAAGGGGTCAGTCGTACGGGTCGTTGCCCTTTTAACATCTCTATCTGCTCATCATATATATTTCATATACTTTCACTTGTTTTAAAAAACGTAAAATTAACCTTGAAAAAAATGGTCAGTGATTGTGTGTGGGAAAAACAAGACAATTCGCAGGTAATTTGTTTGAAAGAGAACTTGACTTTATCCTTTCGTTGGTTTTGAAGTGTTCTAAACAAAAACGAACGCCACATCACTGAAAAAACGTCCATGTCAGCAGCTACCGGTTCTTTAACCTGCTGATGACGGTCGCAGGACCTTTTTGAGAAATTTTAACAGGTTACAGGACGGTTTTTGATTTAGTGGCAACATAGAGGACGTTTTGGCAAGTGTGGTAAAGTTAAAGGAGATTTATGCACATTTTCCCTACTAAAACATTACAGTTTTATCCTAAAAATTGTGTGAGTGCAATTTCTATTTCCCCAGAAGTGCTTCCCTATTTTTCAGTAGATACATGAACACAAGGTACACCTCATACATGTTAATTAATCTAGGCTCATTGATGTGACCAAACTTAAACACAATTTGGTCATAAAACATTGTGTTCGAATTTCGGTCAGTGACCTAGATTACAAATAGCTGAATCAAATGAGCGTCACTCAATTTCCGACACAAATGACGATATTACTATAATTTACACATCACCAGAGATTATTGATAAAACAAGGGATGCAAATAGAGCAAGTTCAGTGACATTACAGTAATACATCCACCTAAATGATCAACTCATCATAATCATAAATCTCTGTACAATATGCATAACAAATCAAATTCAAGAACATGGTACTAGCAAAGGAGAAACCAAAAAAATGTCAAAGTTTTAGGTTTAGATCAGGAATGGCTGAATCTGTCCTCGCAGGCGGAGCCGTTACAAAGAAATGCCGGCCTGGATCGAACCCCGGATTGCCCTGGAACCCGTCTATCTGTCGAAAGCTTCCGGGCCACGATAGTTCCCCTTCATCATACTCCATATACACCGGCAGTCCATAATAGCCTTGGTCGACAAACCTCGCCCCACTCCGTACCCCATGCATAGGCCTCTCCAGATTCTGAGCCATCTGTTGGTGCATCGAAGCATGAGCTTCAATCCCTAGTGACCGGAAGGCGGATCCGTGTAGGGGTAGTGATGCCAAACTCGCGTATCTATCGGAAAACATCCCCATTCGCATGGCTCGCTTAGCTAGCGTCCTCTCTCTCTTGTGCGCGTTCTGGTGTCCTCCCAACGCTTGAGAGCTGTAGAACTTACGGCGGCAGTAGTTGCAGGAGAAAACTCGGGAAGCTGGCGGTTGATGGTGGGCCACGGTGGTTGAGGTTTTCGGGTCAGGGTCGGACACATTGAAGCCTAGGGTGAGATCGAGGGTTACGGGCTCAGAATCTTCGAGGCAAAATGAGGTGTTTATGGTTTCCTTGGAGTGGAAAGGAGAGGTTTCTTGGAGTGATGCATTGGAGGCTACTTGGCTGCTGATTTCGGATTCGTCATCCGACTCGATGTTGAAACACGGTGGCTTCATATTTTACACTAGAAAAATAAGTGATTGAATTGATGGATAGCTCTGTTTTTAGGTCACCTGAATGAATAAGCATGAAGGGATAATAAGTTAGTCTCCACACATAGAAAGGAGGCATGAGAGAGAGAGAAAACGAGAGAGTACAAATGCTGGAAAGGGTTGGATCGACGGGAATTGATCCCTGGTCAATGACCTGGATTACAAGCCAATACAAAATTCGTTGACAAAATAATATACTTCCAAGATAAGATCACAAAGGTGACCAACAATTTAGTACCCGCATAGAAACAGTTAAGGAGAGGTGATTGATATGTAACAACAACCAAGAAGACGAGGATTCGGCATCAATGGAAAGAAAAATGGCATTTTGAAGATTAGTGCACACCAAAACGATTAATACGAAAAATAAGCAGCATTGCAAAGAGTGAATCTAAAGAGGGACGGGGACATTTTTGTGACGAAGGTTTGGCCCCGAAATGATTTTTAGTATCCAGAATCACCATAATCTGTCATCTTATCATGCGATTATTTAAAAGTTAAGGTTATACAGTTATCCCAAATAGCTATTTTTAGTTAAGGAAAGATCACATTTTCAAATTCACCTAAATTTTGCATGAGGAAATGCTACCTAAATGTGCATAATATCCAACTTCCTTTACTATGGCAGCTATAATATGAAAAGGGCATTTATGAATAAGCTTTCACTCTGATATCATAATTTTTTTCAAATATATACATACTCTCTCCGTCCCAAAATAAGAGTTCTTGGATGAATAGTGTAACGAATTGCATCTGTTAGACAAGCAAATGAATAAGACCAAAAAAGAACTGATATAGATGAATACTCAAAATCTGTACAAAAGATATTGAACTCAATTCTGAGACACTACCATTGTACATCTAGATCCATAATGAACATAAAGGGTAACTAAAACCTCTGTTCTAAAAGTCCGTCTACCTCCAACTCGGTCCTGCTTAAGCGTTATACTGTTTTTGGCAACTTACACTTTTTCTCCCTTCTAGATCCCACCTAACCCGTCTAACCTCTGACTAGGTGCTCGACCCTAGTTTTCCATTCGATTGGCACCTAATATCTTTTAGAAAATCGAATATGCCAAAAATAGCCCTACCTAGACTAATTTGCACAAGATGGACTATAAAAGAACTAATCTTGTTTTGAATTCTCCAATTGGGAAATAACAAAAAGAAGGTTAGAGAAAATAAAGCTATGTTTTAAGGAATTCCCAGATCATGAGCCTTTGCAAGAAACAGAAAAGAAACACACCCTCTTGCAAGAAACATCAGATTTATTAACAGAATTCTCAGAATCACCTCTCTCTCTCTCTCTCTCTCTCTCAGAGAGAGAGAGAGAGAGAATTAGTAGCATATCAGAAAGTAGAATCATCAGTAAAGAAATAAAGCAAGAAGAAAGAATCAAAAGAAGAAGGCTATAACAAACATAGTACCTTTGGAGCAGTAGATTCAGTATTGAAAAGACAGAGTTTGCAGGGTTTCTAGGTTTTTACCAAAAATGGTAGAGAAGAAGAAGAAGAGGTAGCTAGATGGAGATAAGATCATTAGAGAGAGAAAACTAGAGAGAAGAGAGAGAAGGTGGTGGGACGTCGTCAGATAAGTCAGAGAGAGAAGCAGATTACACACAGACAGGGGGGACTATTATTTTTGTTGGCCTCCTTTTACTACTGTCAAATGAATTGATAATCAAAAGCATTTTCCATTATGTCACATTTTTTAACTATAAAGACAGAATTGTAGAGAGAGAAAGAGAGAGAGAGTTAGCATAGAAACTAGTGTCTGAAGTGTACCATTCGTTAATAAGGATCTTTCCTTCAACCTGCCCACCAACGGAAAACCATGTTCACTATGGGTGTGTTTGCGGCCGGCCACCTTTCGGTTGGCCCAACTCAATGTATGTTTGGTTATAGGACAACCAATATCTCTCTCATCAATTAATATCATTTTACACACATTAAATCATTACAATCATTCTCTCTTTCTCTCTCCTTAACCAACAACCTCTTACACACATCAAATCACATATTCCATTTAAATATTATTAATCAACTCTCCAACCACTCCTCCACGGCTCCAACCCATAAAACAAACACACATTTTTACTTCTCCAACCACTTCTAATCATCTAAACACCTCATCCTACAGTACCCCAATCACCCTCAGCCCAAACCAAACACACCATATCTGTTTACAGCATACCCCTTTTTTCTTTTATATTTTTTTGGGTTCGACTTTTTGGACAGAATCTGCCGATGCAGAAAGTTGTTCTTTTTTTTTAAATCAATTTTTAAGTTACTAGTTATACTTATATTTAATTAACTACCCTATTCGATCATATTTAGAAAAATAAACTTTTAAAAAAAGGTAAAAAAAAAAAAAGACGCCACAAAAAATAGGTAATTCTGATAGTTAACAGTTGAATTTTAAAAAGTGGTAGATAACAAAAATGATGACAACAACAAATAAAACATAATCGCATTTTAAAAAATAAATTTTAAGAATTTTTTTTAATTTCTGTCCGGGCAAATTCTGCCCACGGAGCATTACCTTAATTTTTTTTTTTTTCATATATATATGCATCTGAATTTGTACAAAGAAATCACTAATTTGATTATAGCTAGAGTTGGCAATTCGGGCCTCCTGGCCCGGCCTAGCCAACACCATATGTCGGTCCGAAATTTTGTGGGGTCGAAAATTTACAAGCACAACCCATTTTTGTGTAATACAATAAAATTGTTAGGTCGGCCATTGACTCATCATGTTGTGCATATGATACTTCAGGCTAAGACTAGTGATGTCTTGCAAACAATGCGTTATGCGGATTAATTAAAATAAAATACTCTCCCCGTCCCAAAGTAATTGTCGTTTTAGAAATTCAAGATATGATTTTCAGTAATCTTTCCAAACTATCCATGTTATAAATGAGTTTTGAAAATTGAAAAAAGTACTAAATAAGAACATACGAATCATTTTATAAGATTCCTTAATATGCATAAATTTTTTTAAAGTGATCATTATTTTGGGACTGGAGTAGAAAATGAAAAGAAGATGTAATATAAACTAGCATAAAATAGGCATTAGTTTATGTAGAAATACAAGTTTTACCTTTTCTAATTTCACACGACTTTCACCTGGCCGTTGTCTTCGAAAGTAGAAACAGAATTATATGTGTGAGAGAGATGTTTGTGGATTTCAAGTAATTAGGGGTCATATTTCAGTATCATTATTCATTAACCACTTCACTTTAATAAATGAACACAACCCCTCAAAAATAATAATAATAAATGAACACAACTCTTTGGCCAATCATTGAATATTATTCATCCTTTTGTATTTTGAATAATGCTTCTGGCACGAACATGCCGGACTCCACTTTTCACAATTGATATGATATCTCCGCTTTGGGTCAAGCTCGCACGAATTTATTTTTGGATATTACCCCAAAATGGGTTATACCAATTTAAAACATGTCTAGTCTAATATGCTAATGATCTTTCCCATATTTAACGGATGTGGGACTTTGGTTGACACCCCAAAACCCTAACAATCCCCTCCCTCAAACAAAGGACCACCGAGTCAGCCACCCACTGTGACATTGCCCAACTCTTACATACACCTTATACATCAGCCACCCACTGTGACATTGCCCAAGTCTTACGTACTTCTTGTGTCAAGCTCAATCCGAGCCCAAGTGTGTATTGACGCGCGAAGCTCCCCTTCACTCAACCGCACATGTCTTACATACTTCTTGTGTCAAGCTCAATCCGAGCCCAAGTGTGTATTGCATTGTACGCGCGAAGCTCCCCTTCACTCAACCGCACCATGTGCGTTGTAGCAACCGACTTATGTGGCGTCGAAACCAGTGGCAACCGACTTATGTGGCGTCGAAACCAAGCCCAAGTTGTACTGTGTTGTATGCCCGAAGATCTCCTCCACTCAACCGCATCGCATGCGGAAACCAACTTATATGACGTCAAAACTGGTTCGGCTTGTTCTCCGGCACTAGGGATTCGAACCACATGGTTAGGGTCAATCAGAGCACGGTGCGGAAACCGAGTTATATAACGTCGAAATTTGGTCGGGTTGTTCTCCGTGCAATAGAGATTCGAACCACATGGTTAGGGTCAACCATGCTCTGATACCACTTGTAGGAATCCGATGGGATCCGATCCCCACATATTAGAGGTATACTAATATTATGATTATAATATTAGTTAGGAAATAGTTAGTTAAGAAAGTTGGTTAGGATAGCTTAAACTAGTCACCTACTCTTGCCTATATATAGTGTAATACCTATTCAAAATAATCATTCAATTAAAGTGGATTATTAACATGGTATCAGTTTATCAAAATCCACAGAATTAAAATCCTCCAGCCCTGAGTCACGTAACTCG
>JAUEKW010000013.1:846849-858129 GCA_032274785.1 Ajuga reptans
CGGTTCAGAGATACCCGTTACTTGATTCATGAGATCTTCAAATTCTGACTGAAATTCGGCGACGGAAAATCGCTGAGTGAGTTTGGATAAATTTCCTTGAGGATCTTCATAAAATGAGCTGCCAAAGCGGTGGCGAAGATTCAAAAGGAATTCCTTCCAGGATGTTAAGAGTTTATTAATTTTCATCCACTGGAACCAATTTGCTGCCTTACCTTCCATATTGAAAGCAACTAGGTGAAGGCGTGTATCATCGGGGACATTGTGGAAATTGAAGAATTCTTCTATTCGGAATATCCAACCGGCGGCGTTGGACCCATCGAACTTGGGAATTTCCATTCGGACCGAGCGAATGAGAGAAGAGGGATATGGGGGTTGAAGTAGTGACTCGGTGAGCTGGGTTTGTGGAGGCATAGGAGTGGATGGGCTGGGACTATCAGAAGGTTGAAGTTGTAGATTTTTTAGACGATTTTCAACATCAAGCATGTGATCTTGAAGAGCTTTGTGGAAGGAGAACGACTGGGTTTCGATTTGAGCTTGAAGGGTTTTAATGGCAGCTGTAAACTCAGAGTCGGCCATGGTGGAAAGGAAGGGAAGGTTGAGAACGATAGATGAAAGCACCAATTGATAGATAAAAAGTGTTCTTTAAGAGTGAACACTAACTCCTAAATTGATTGTCAACTTACTAGAAGGAAACAAACAATTCCTGAGAACAATTCTCCCAAAAGACTACTATATTCTTAAAATAAAAGATGCTTGCTAACTATATAGATATTCTTCGGCCAGGGCTTTTCTTGGTTGTGGTCCCTGCCTTGCTGCGCCTCCATCCCTGCGAGTTGGTTAACGATTTTGCAGGAGCTCTTCCCCTGCGACAGCCGTCCTCTAGTACATAGTCCTTGTGCCAGAAGGGTTGTTTCCTTGTCCTTTTGGAACGGGTAAATTTGGGTGAATGGGTTTGGGCTTGTTCTGGGTTTGGATTGGGCTTGGATAGTTGTTGTGAGGTAATGGGCTTATGTAAAGTAGTTGGGCTTGTATCACTCTTGTACTTATAAGCTGTTGCTGCTTCATCTTTGTCTTTATTATTTAGTTTATTGGGCCATGTGCTCAACTTTTATTTGCTGAGTTGTTTTGCTCGGGACTTGCTTTACTGATGGTCCTATGAATTGATGTTAGATCAAACTATTTTTATGCAGGCTAAAGATAGTGCAAAGATGCAGAATAAGTGGCTTATCGTAAACATGCAGTCAACCAAGGAATTTAGCTCACACATGGTACTTTCCTTTTACTCTCTATCCTACCTCCTCTCTCTTTCTGAGTCTCCCTCTCTCTATCTCTCTCTGTCCCTCCCTTCCTCCCTCCCTCCCTCTCTGTCTCTCTGTGTGTTTGTGTGTGATGCAGCAAAAGAGAGAGTATTTGAAAGAAAAGAATATGATTGGATCTTGCTGAATCTTAGTACCGATCAGTTTAGTGCCCTAATAAGTCTAATGAAAGATGCCAAGAATACCTGAAAAAAGCTGTCTTGCTGGTGGCTTAAACTCCTCTCTCTTTCTGAGTCTCCCTCTCTCTATCTCTCTCTGTAGATTGCCCAAATTGTTTTCCTAGGCTGTGTGGAATTTATTACATACCACAGTTAAGAGATTGTAGAAGAAAATTGAAGTTTAATTTCATTAATCATAAAGCAGATTATAAATGTGGTGAAACGTCGATAGGCTTGGTTTTGTGGTAGTTTCTTGCAAGTCGGATGAAGGGATGAATGAACCTTCATTTGGAACATAACTCCTAGACTTGGAGCACTTGGTCAATTGTTGTTTGGGAAAGCATTACAATATGTCGTCTGGAAAATTTTGACGTAATGGATAAAAGTCTCTTAATAATCACGATTAATAATTTTTCAGCCGGCCTTCGAAGGGTAGAAGCTGATAATTATTGGTTACTCTAGTTATTCACAAGGTTTCTTCCGTCTTTTTCATGCTCCACAATGATGCTTTAATTCATCTTACAGTACTCTCCAAGTTCATGTTTATCCTGTATTGACATTGACATGAGAGTTTTCTGCTGCGGTTTTGTACTATAACTGTCTGAAGTTTGGAAGCAGAGCTAGTAGAGCATTATTTTGTTCTGAAGCCTGTTGATTCTGTGCGTCAAGTGGTTTTGTGGGTGACTGCATTATATATTGACGGACAGGATTGGACTCGAGCTTATTGCTGTATATATGGATTAACAGAGGCTGGCAATATGGGACAGCTATATTTTGATCCACGCTGGGAAGAGTGAGGAAGTAATAACAGCAAGGACTGGGTTTTTTCAGGATACTGATTTCGCTGTTGAAACTATAGTTTTAGGACTGTCATGGAGATACTAAAGAGATGGGTTGCACGATATAAGTTACGAGGTGAAATATAGAAATGGATGAGATGGAGGCTAATCTCAGTTAGGAAATTTAGTTGTCACTACCTTCACACTGTCTCCATCTTGGAGATATATGCTTGTAAGTTTCGCAAATCCAAATAACAATTGGAACATCCCTTGCTCAAAGAGCTCAAATTATTTACCAAAATCATGATTAAAGTTCTCCATCCTAGGTCTAAGTTCCCATTATATGACTAACTGCAGAGATCAGCATAGTTAATTGATGAGATGCTCTAATTCTGGGTCTAGGCCTGGCTTCCACATGTTGTTTGTTTGTCTCTCTCGAACTATGTTTGCTTTTACTCAGACTGGCTGATTGTTTTACCCTAATTACCTTTTCTCTCACATGGGTATTGAGTTAGACCTACCTATCCTCTGCCCCCTCGGTGGCTTTTCTAGCATACTGTCAGTTATCTTATGCATATCTTGACACATTATTTTCTGCTTTGAAGCTTAACCGTGATACCTGGGCAAATGAAGCTGTTGCTCAAACCATCAAAACCAACTTCATCTTCTGGCAGGTTTGTTCTGTTGCAATTTCTGGTTTGATTTGGTTCTTTTGTTTTCATTCTGCTTTATTAGCCAATGTATTCCCCCCATCTCCTAAATATAACTGTTCTACTTAATAAGCTATTCTGTGATGGGTAATATAGCTAATGCGTGTGTATATATTTCTTTTTTCCTTTTCTTTCTTTTCATTGGACACGTCTTCTTCTGAAGGAGTAGCATGTTACAATTGTAACTCAGTTGACTGGATCAATATACCTACTGTATAACTTGTTTACACTTACATAATTTTGAAACATCATGCTGAAAATGTATTTTTCAGAACCGAAATGTGGGAACATAGTGGTGAATCTATATTTCTGTTACATACATGCATTTTTGCATTCATTTCTTGTTTGGGAAGTTCAGATGTCCTCATTCGTGTTATCACTAGAAGAAAAGCAATTTTATTTCCTCTGCACGCATGTCTAATAATACAGAATTAGAAATACTCCCTCCATCCCATAAAAAGAGTCCTATATCAGAATCATTTCTTGTCCCATAAAAAGAGTCCTGTTTGAAAAGTCAAAGTTAGTTATCCATAGAAGTTACTTTGATACCCTTATAAAATCATGTTAATACTTTGATGCCAATAGGATATTGATGAGTTTAACAAAATTTTAAGGGTAACAAAATTTTAAGGGTAAAGCTTACAATCACCACTTATTAAGGGGTTGTACATTGACTAAGTTGACCAAAGATAAAACGTTGTACATCCATAAAACATGACTCTTTTTATGGGATAAAGGGAATATATAATACTGAAAGAGTTAGTTCATAGTTGCTGTGAGGTTAAATCATCTCGGATTAACAGAAATTGTTGCCTTGTTTACAAACCTGAATTAAGCAGTGCCCTGCTTTCATTCTTCATACACTGGGGCTGTGTTTGTTTGGGTTTGCGGGCAAACCAGTTCAGGGTGCCCGCAAACCCAGCAACCAATTGTCTTTAATTACAGCTGGCAGCTTAACACACATTTTCAACAGCCCTCAGCTACTTTTCTCAGCAACTTTACTTCAGTCAACAGTGCCACAGCAGGCTTCAGTCCCAACCAAATACAGCCTGGGAAAGGGGACATAGAAGGCTATGTTGGTTCTCTGTTTAGTTTCAGAAACTCAGAAATAACAGGCTATAGAACTCATCACAATCACATTCTTGCCCAGTTTACCAGACTCTTGATTGGTTGATATGCAGCAATGCATTGGGAATGCACAGACAATGTACTAAGTTACTTGTCTCAACTTTTTGTTCTTGCTAAAGCATCTCAGGCTGACGGGCTTGTATGGAATTTTCTTCTACTAGCACTGTAGCAATTATAATTGGTTATTTAAGGTTTAGACTTTAGAGGCTTTATGATTTCTTCAACATAGAACACTTTGCAAAGGGAGTAGGTATTCTGCACCATTTAATTTTTATTTTTGAATTTTGACTAATATGTATTTACATTTTACACTAAAATATTCTACGTGGATTCTCTCAAACTCCTATAATGAATTATTCCTTCTTTTTTCCATCGTTGGAATAGTATTTTGCTTATTAGATATCTTCTTGATGATTGCGATCATTATATGAAAGATAGGTATCTTCATTGTAGTGATTATTTCTTCTTTGGTCTATTATTTTTGCTTCTTACATGAGTGATGAGTGTCACACCTTTCTAATTTTTCCAGCCATTCTATGTGCTTTAGGTATATGATGATACAGAAGAGGGTAGTAAGGTTTGTACTTATTACAAACTACACTCAGTTCCTTTCATTCTCGTTATTGATCCAATAACGGGCCAGAAATTGCATTCTTGGCAAGGAATGGTTCAACCTGAAAAGTTACTCGAGGTAAATGAGCTTTTTATGTTTTCGCTGCGTTGCATGTACATAAACAGTAGAATTGTTTAGTACTGGGCATCACCCTGTGTATTTTCTTGTCTTTTTCTGGAAAAGCAAAACAAACACTTTTGGTGCTTTATTGATGATAAAAGATTAGAACATTTTCTTGCTATGTTCCTGAACTGGGCGTTTATTTTTCGTTTATGTTTACTTGCTCTAGGACCTGCTACAGTACATGGATAACAAACCCTTAGATAATCTTGTCAGCCTCTCTCATAAGCGTCCTAGAGGAAGTTCTCTGACACCGATTCCTCATCTTCAACATACACCAGGTTTTTGGATTCATTTTTGGTTTTCTTGGTATTTTATCTTCAATTTTCACGTGTTGCTACTTATCTAAATATCAAGATCTTAACATTAGAATGATAAGATGATCACATGTTTGAGCTAGCTTGTGATTTATTTATGATTATGTATTAAGAGATATCCTAGAGGTATATTATTTACTTTCTAACGTTCGTAATGCTTGATGTCCCAAAGCTTCATCTAATTTGTTTGTTGTATGAGAGTTAGCCTGAGAATTTTCGATGTTATGACATGAAAATATAAATTACGGACTATTCTTGTCACAGGAAAAATGGAAAATAATTTGTTTTCCACCGCAAAATCTTAAATGTGTTATGTTCATTAGTTGTCTTTGAATACCAGAAAATCAAACCTGCATAATTCTTTTACTTTTGGCATATAAAGGACCCTCTAAAGCAAAGTGCACACAAACTCAGTGAAGCACTGATATAAACATTACGTGGGAATTCACACGATAGTCTTGTATGAGGGCAACGATGGATTTAGTACTACTCTGTAAACTAATGTGATCTGTAGTGTTTTCATTCCCCATGAAAGTCTTGTAAAAAATCAGGGTCTGGACCTTCTTGTAGTGTTATGAGGCGTCCTTTCAGCTCGCCTGCTGATAAAGGAGTCTTATAGTAAGCAGAAGAGGTAAAACTAATCTTGGTTTCGAAATATCCTAACAGTTCTCTGCTTAATGAGCTTCAAATATCACTTTGAGCATCCATCTGTGTAGGCTCACCCACCTCCTCGGTGTTTGTGTCATATATTTTATTTTAGCTGAACTCAATCGAATGAATGATGTGCAACGAAGTTTGAATTTAACTGTGGGTGAGTACTTAACCACTTGAAATGAAGTGCAGGAGTTGAGACATCAGTTTAGGAGACGCTTTAAGATCTTTGGCAACTGAATCTCTACAGACGTGTCGTGACATTATACTTTTTTCTTTTATATATAATTTACATAAGCTCTCTAGATGACTTGTAGGGTTCAATAGTTTTAGCTACTTAGCTTGTCTGCGTCGGTACATTTTTCTTCTTCTTGCCTTTCAGTTTTCTGTTATGAAGTGATTGAATGATGACCGTAACAAGTTCTTCACTGTCTGCTGCTGAAGGTAATGATGAAGAAGAAGAATTGCAGAGAGCACTGGCAGCCTCTATGGAGAATTTCAAGGAAATTGATGAAGGTGACGTGAAACAAGAGAGTGAAGCCAATTCCGAGGAGGAAGAGAAGAAGCCTGCTTATTTACCTCTGCCTGAAGAACCCAAGGGTGACAGAAACCTAATCTGCAGAGTTGGACTACGTCTCCCTGATGGGCGTAGAGTTCAGAGGAACTTTCTTCGCACAGATCCTGTTCAGGTAAACGTTTCTATTCCTGTGAAGCTGTCATACTGAGACTTTTGTCTTGGTACATTATCAAATGTGGTAATCGTGCGACACATTAGCGACAAGGGACCAGCTATCAACTCCCCCCGGTTTTCTATCAATACCCGCCTTACTAAATACACCCCCTAATTTTTAATTACACAAATTACTTAATATACTCCCCAAACATCTACTTTTGCCCTTCGTTAAAAAATAAAATAAATTCCCCCAGTTATCCTACCATTATAGTGGAAATCTTCTGCTTCCAGAAAGAGCAGCAGTCAAATTTGTGTTATGCTGTTTTTCTTGTTTGGGTATTTTTTTTCCATTGGATGAGCCTTTTTTTGAGGGGATGGGGGCTGGGTTTCTATAAGTAATAAAAGATGTCGTTAATAGCTGGTCCCGTAGCGATATCCCAGTATCTTGCTTTCTTTTCAACTAGTCCACCAATTTCTCTATCGTACCAGGTTGGGGTTCGGAAAGGGGACTTTGAGACCCTGACGAATTCTTATCGCCTCACACACAATTTATGTACTTTTCTAAATTTCTAGATCATAAGAGGTGAAATTAATTGCAATCAACTAAAGATAGAATCTCTGTGTCGAGAATATTGAAAATCATCTACGAAACTACTCAGTTGTTATTGATGTTTTTCAAGATTCATTATTCTAAGGCTGGTGTTTATTCCTGTATCACTATCAGCTGCTGTATTCATTCTGCTGTTCGGAGCTGAAGGAAGACGGGACAAAGCCATTTCGCTTGACCCAAGCTATACCAGGCGCTTCAGCGTCTGTAGATTTCGATGCAAAGAAGACATTTGAGGAGTCGGGGCTTGCCAATTCAATGGTTCTCGTTACTTGGGAGTGATTCCGGTCCGGATGCATGTGCATTAGTTACTTGATTGCATCTGCCCGATCGAGTCTTTTTGCTGTTCTGCATTAGGAGCAGAACAAGTGTTTATGCAATCGATCATATGCTGTACATAAACTGTTTGACATGCATCAGGACAATGGGTGGGTTGGTAATATAATAATATTATCGGATTTCGTATTTGGACTGATTTTTCAACTGCTATTGTATATATAATATGACTTAATTACATAAATCAACCTGTACTATACGCGTTTTGTTACTTTGCAACTTAAACTTTATTTTTTGTTCGATTGCAACCTGAAGTTCATGTTTTTTTTTTTTACTTTTGCAACCTTCGGTGACAATTTTCGGCGAGAAAATTATAAAATTATTTGAAAAATATTTAAAAATCATAAAATTATTTAAAATATTTGAAAGTTATTTCTAAAACCCTAAAAAATCTTTTAAATTTTCTAAGAAAATAATTATAAAATGTTTGAATTATTTTTATGTGTAAAATTTCGGTAATTTTTCAGATATTTAAATAAATTTTTAGAGTTTTAGAAGTAATTTTCAAATATTTTAAGATATTTTACATATTTTATAAATAATTTTATAATTTTCTCGTCGAAAATTATCGCTGGAGGTTGCAAAAGTAAAAATAAACGTGCACTTCAGGTTGCAATTGGAAAAAAAATAAAATTTAAGTTGCAAAATGACAAAACACTAGGTTGTGCTTGGTATGGGCTGGGCCAACCATAGCGTGCGACGTGTCTGATTTAAGCCCGTGGTTGAGCCAACCCTCTAGCATAGTGGCGACAACCATCTGAAACAAGGGGTGATTCTATGCTACCCCGCCGGCACTACCTACACTACATACATCAGAATATTTTATTAATATAATTATATTAATAAAATATTCTGATGTATCTAGTGCAGACACTACCTGCAGGGGCACCCAAGATTTTTCCCTGAAACAAATCAGAGGCATTATCTCTGCCCAACTTTCGACACACACCCATTATAACGAAAAATTCTTATATGCATCTAGAGGCACTACCTCATACACACATATTATAATATCTTATTAATATATTTTATATTAATAAAATATTATAATATATGTTTATGAGGTAGTGCATCACATGTAACATAGAATTTTCCCATTACAACACTGAACAATCCACCTTCTTCTCTTTCTCCTAACAGTAATCCACCGCCTCACTTTACTCTCTCACATGATGCTTCATCACTTCCATGGAGAACTAGGGTTTACGCACAATGGAGGTCGATGGATTTGCCTCTTGTTGTGATCAGTTGAGGAAGAATTCGGCAAATTAGGGTTCTCAAACAGAACAATACCGTTAGAAGAGGGGAGAGGGATTTCGGCGTCGGACGATGTGTGGCTGCTGTCGTCATCGTGGAAGAGGTCAATTTCGGCTAGGGAGAAAGCGTCGTCATCAATGGAGGTATGGGACTGATTGTGGTGGGGGTCCATGAATTGCTCATGGTGATGCGATGGTGGACCCAGATGGTGGAATAGATCTGCCTCAATTTTGTTTGGATTCATTTGCAGCAACGAGTTTGTGAGTTAATGATTCTGATAGTAAGGGGTGTTTTGAGTTTTTTCCTCTCTTTATCCACAATTAAATAAACATATTTATATATATATGTGTGTTTGTTAATTTATCAACTGAAATATCATAAGAAAATATTTCTATATTTTAATTTCTATAAAACAATATTGTTATATTATAAATTTTATTAAAAAAAAATAATATTAATTATATATATTTTAATTTACACAAATTTATTATATATATTTTTATTTAAAAAATGAATTTTAATTATATTTTTAAAAAAATTCACAATTCAAAAAACATAAACATAAAATACAACCATCAACGAATAATCAATCACAATTTCCTATAAAGAATCACTAACCAACAACATCTTATACACATCACATCTCCTACACAATTTAAATATTATTAATCAACCCTCCAACCACTACATCAACTCATTAAACAAATACACCTTTTTACTTTTCCAACCACTTAAACACTCCAGTCTACAGTGTCCCAACCACCTCCAGCCCAAAGCAAACACACCCATATAGTACATGATAGTTCATATACATATGTTATTATTGTTCGTATTGAGTACTTGGGAAGGAAGATTTACTGAAACAAAATTTGAAAATTGAGTTATAACAATACAAAGTAGATGATTTGGTAACGTGAAATTTTAAAAATGAGATGGTGTAGCAAAATAAAAGAAACCATAGAAACAAGTAAAATAGAACTTGAAATTTATTTTGTAAGGTAATACTCGCTCCACAGAAAAAATAAAAATAAAAATCTTGTTTTAGAAGCACATTTTGTTCCAAAAAAAATATTTTTCAAAAGTTAATGTCTTCTTTTTTTTTTCCGGGAGGGAGTAGGTAGGTATTATGAAGAAAATGTTTAATTGCGAAACAAATATCGATTTTTTTTAAAATTATAATTTTAACATGACTTTCAGAATTTAACAAAATAAATCACGAACTTACCACATTTTTGCAATTCTAGTCACGGTTCATATTCCGAGTAAATTATTGCCACCTTTATGGCTAATTTTTACACGTTATGTTCCACGTTCTTATGAAATTAATAAAATAGAATGAAAATTAGACAATAAAAACGATATTACTTTCTCCTTTAAGTTATCTACATAGTATATTTAGATTATGATATCAAAATTCCACTAGTTGTCCATTACTTTGATAATTGTAATCTAAAATATTGACTAAAAACATTATGCACGTAATAGGTAAAAAAATAATGAAAAGGAATATCAACCGTACAAAGCATAAAAGTTAGATAAAAATTTGTGTGTAAGTCACACGGTGTGACGGCCGTGTGAAGAAAAAATAGTATTAATCTTTTAGCAAAAATATCACTTTTATTTATAAAAATATTATTTTTTTGGACAAAAAGAGTCACTTTTTGTACCCCTTATTTGCACAAATACCACGTTTTAAAAGTTCATTGTTTTAGAAAAAAGTATCACTTTTATATGTAAAAATATCACATTTATCTGTAAAAGTACGTTCCGTCACGCTCCATCAAACCGTGAGACCGTCACAGCCAAAATTCACTCAAACTTATGTAACATCTGTACAACATACAAAGTACACCGTCACAGCCAAACTTCACTCAAACTTATGTAACATCTGTATAACATACAAAGTATAAAATAATATGTATATTATAGATTACAAATTTCTAAAAGTTTCCTATATACAACACTTGCGCAGTTGTATTAATTTTGTAATTTTATCTAAATATATTTTGTATTTTTCATTCGTCAATTTTGATAGAAGTTATTATGAAACAGAATATTGGAGAGAATGTGGGAAACGTAGAGGGGTAACTGTTCGGAAACGTGTTAGAAAATTTGATATCAAGTAGGGATTTGACAATCATTGAAAATGCTAAATGAACCCGACCACGTTGTTTGATCGTTGTAAAATATATTATGTAGGTATATTTTGTAATTCTTCTTATTGAGAATAGATGAAAGGGTTAATTACTCAAATCAGCCTGAACTATGCACGTTTTGACACTTTACAACCTAAACTTAATTTTTTTGCCGATTGCAACCTGAAGTCCACATTTGTTTTCATTTTACAACCTCCGGCGAAAAAATAAAAAAATTATTAAAAAAATATATAAAAATCATAAAATTATTTAAAAAATCTAAATATTCATTTAAAATACTTAAAACATGTTGGGATTATTTTTAAAAAATTTAATTTGTAAAAAAAATTAAAATAATTTATTAAAAATATAAAATTATTTAAAAATCTGAAAATAAATTTTTAAAAAATCTAACTATTTCTGATAGTTTTATTTAAAAATAAATACTCCAAAAGAAGTTTTTAATATTTAAAAATAAAA
>JAUEKW010000013.1:873807-902126 GCA_032274785.1 Ajuga reptans
GTAATTTGTAAAAAAAAAGTTTATATGGCAAACTGTAAAAACACGCAAAGGTTGGATGGTTTTTTGTAATTTGCCCTCATATAAATGTAGAAGAACAAGATTCCAATATTAGAATTTAGATATAGCCATACATTTTTTCAGTTGGAGAAGAAAAGATTCAACTGCAAATATGATAGTATGTTCGGGAAAAATACTTTTTAATCCTTTATGTTTGGCCTAGTTGCATTTTAAGGACTCTCTTTTACCGTTTTGCAATTTCGTTCCTCTAACTTTAAAATTGTCGTAATTTCAGAACTTTTTTTATTTTTCTAAATTTTGAAGGGCTGGATGCGGCCACGTGTAGGCAATGGACGGAGATGCCCAAATTTTAGATCATGTGCGTCGCACCTGTGCATCTTCAGAGAAAAAAGTTCTGAAATTGCGATAAATTTTAAAGTTAGAGGACTGAAATTATAAAACGGCAAATGAAGAGTTCTAAAAATGTAACTAGCTAGGCCAACCATAAAGGACTAAAAAAATATTTTTCCCAAGTTCGACACATTATAAAGTATGACATTTATGAAAATTACACAAAAGAAAAGGACAAGAGCCAAGCTTTGTATGTTCATTGCAGGGACCAAGTAATGCAAATGTATAGTATTACACACAACATACCACTTCACCATCCAGAATTAACGCAACCATATGTGGAGGTTCTTTAATTGCTTTGTTTAGTTGGTTTCTTCATTGATTTATGAAGCCAGTATATGTATAGATGGCTAATGAAGCAACATTGGCTTTCTTTTAATCAATGCTCTAAAAAATGCTAGACGCTAGTCGGACGTGGCTCTAGCGCCTAGTTGGAGTTAGGTGGGGCTTAAACGGGGTCTAGGAGGGATTAAGTGGGAGAAGTCGGGGGATAAATTTAAGCGGTGGAGGACAGTTTAGCGACTAGGTGGGGTCTAACCGGATCTAGAAAGGGACTTTCAGAACAGAGCTTTAATATGTGGATAATGACTAACTACGTGATTTCAGACTTTGACATTCAAATCCATTATTACACTAAAATCGAGTTTTTATCTAATATGAGCATGAAATTTCTTCTTTGCAGAGAATATCCAGATATTCTATCTACCTACATTGCGGAGAAAAAAATAATTAAATATAAGATGTAATACCCAAAGTATTCTCTTGCCACCAAAACCGTTTCGTTTTCTCTTACAAGAAAAGAATTTTGACTTGAGTTGAGAGCCAAGCATATGATGTATTTACTCTATTTTTTTAGTTGGATTGGAAATCACTTATCCTATTCCTAACTAGTTTCTCATCCAATATCCAGAATTTTTTTTCCAAGTTTCCGACTTTAGTTAGGTTGGTCCCTCGCCCTCAACTTATTTTGGGAAGTGTTTACGGACTCCCAATGGCCATGGAAGATTTTTTTTGTCGCGTCATTTTTTTTATTAGATTTTGTTTTTTACCAGATAGAAAAAATGAGTGAATGCTTATTGCTGTTTAATAGCAAAGTCATACTCATTAGCTCTTCATACAACACCAAAATTTTCAATGCTGATGCCTTTGCTGAAAACAACGCCTCGTCTGCCGTGAATAAAGTTGCTCGGACTAATTTTAGCATCGACGGTGTTCCGTCGGAGTCGAAGGTGTTCGTGAATAGAAGAATATAATTTTTCTTCTGCAAGATGAAGAAGAATCATCTTTTTCTTCCCGTAATAAAATCATCAAAGGCTGAAGGATTTGAATAGAAGAACATACTTTTTCTTCCGCAAGATTAAGAAGAAGAATGTGTTTTTCTTCTGCCAGATCAACTTAGAAGAAGAACATATTTTTTGGCTGCAAGATTATGAAGAATAGCGCACTTTTCTTCTGCAAGATGAAGAATAATCCCGTAATAAAATCTGCTAGATTTGATAAGGAATCAAATCTATTGTTTATATGTATATATATTTAATTTGCTGATGTGGAAATTATGTGGGTAGCCAAATCATCAATTGGGCTCCATATATATATATATATATTCACTCCGTCCCATAAAAATAGCCCTATATCAGAAATTTTATTGTCCTAAAATAAGAGTTATGTTTCAAAAACCAACACCATGGCTATGTTTGATTAGGGTTGCCCCCAGCCGGTTGACGTTAGGGGCAATGTGGTGATGTTTGGCATGGGCAAGGTTGGAGGCATTATTTGGTTGAGGTAGGTTGGCAGTTGCGTGTTTTTTAACTTTCCTCTCACATTTGTAATTGAAAAGACAGGTTTCTCTCTCTTTTCTCTCTATTTACCCCAGCCAACAGTGTCTCAACCTTCCCCAGCCGTAATCAAACATAGTCCATGTTTTACTAGTTCAAATAAAAAAATAAAAATTTTGATTTTATATATTAGTTAGATATGATTAAATAAGGTTAAAAAAAACTAAAATAAGTTATATAAGTGTTTATTTATTATTTTTGAAGAGTTGTACTTTTATTAAAATAAAAAATTATATATTTTTAAATATGATTATTTTTATGGGACGGCGAGAATATATTTATGCAGCCGGAGCGTTCAACAATAACAATTGCCAACTGGAAATTTGCATTTAAGCCCTCGTCTCCAAGTGCAAAACCCCCCAGAGCCCCTCCACTAAGCACAAAAAGGAGGTGGCTTATCCTCGTGCAAGAATTCAAAATTCCGAAACACAGTCCTGATGTAGTGTAGTTATGTATTCTACTATCCTCAATTCACCCCTTCAAAACTCCACACTCTTCAACCTCCCACTTCATCGTTACTCTCAACCCAAAACCATTCCATTTTCCCGAAATTCCTCATTCTTCATCAAATCCTTCTCACCTCTTCATCCAAATCGAGCTGCGACCGACGCCGCTGCGCTTCGAATTGCGAGATGTTCTGTTGGAAATCCCAAGGTTGTTAACAACCAACCTAGAGTCCAGTTCGACACTCCTAAACGTTGTAATGTGGAAAATGATGCACTATCCATTGCTAAGCCAATCGCTTATGCATTATTGTACATTTTTATTGGATTTTTCTGTCCCGTGAGGGGGATTCAGAAACATGCTCTGGCTGCAGTTGCGGCCTCTCCTCCTGCAGCTATGGGGGAATCGGTTGTAAGGGAAGAGAACGAGGAGAAGGGGCATGAGTTCTCGCGTTATACGCGGAGGCTGTTAGAGGCTGTCTCGCGGCTGCTTAAGATTATCGAGGAGGCACAAAATGCGGGGAAGGGTGATTTGTCCGTGAATGTTGAGGAGGGTTTGAAGGAGGTTAAAATGACTAAGAGGTTATTGCAGGACGAGATAATGGATGGTCTTTATGCGGAATTGAGGGGTTTGAAAGGGGAAAAAGACACGCTAATGGACCGTTCTGAGGAGATTGTGAGTAAAGCATTCAAGGCAAAGAGGGAGGAAGAGAGTATAACGAAGAAAGTAAAAGGTGGTGGTGACAGGATTCAGAGGTTAAGGGAGGAAAGGAGGAGTTGGGAGAAAGAGTATAGTGACATATGGGAGAGAATTGAAGAGATTGAAGATTCGATTGCAAGGAGAGAAACCATGGTGTTAAGCATTGGTGTGAGGGAGCTTTTGTCTATCGAGAGAGAGTGTGAGGCTTTGGTCGAGAGTGTGTTAAGGGAAATGAGGAGTCGCAGGACTCAGAGGTGAAGAAAGCGCTGGTTTTAGTTGTTATTGTTATGATTTAAGTGCTTATATGTTCCTGTCATGTTTTTTTTTTTTTTTTTTTAATAAAAAGAATGACCGAACAAGTGTGAGTGATAGATGAAGTTCCGTTATCTCTTCCTTTCATTTTGATTGCCTGAATTTAAATTTTCATAAATGTGGTCTTTATTTCTGGCTCTGTCATAAACTACAAGTTGGATCTTGTGTGCATCAAATCTCTTCCACTTGACTTCAACTGTGTTGTCATTTTATTGCTGATATTGCAGAATGCTTTTAATTATATCGGCCATGTTTCATTCATTTTCTTGGTTACGTTCATCGTTTTCGTCCTTACCTAATTAACTGTTTTCTTCATTGTTATTGGTTCTTGTCTGATGTAACTTGTAAACTAGCTGCACCTGGTATCAGTTCATCTCCTATGTGTGAATCTTAATTCCAGTGTCACTGATGCAGTTTTATGTTCCAATTCTTCTCATAGTAATTGTGCATGGAATGTTATCTGGTATTTCTTTCTATGATCTGATCTAACTTTGTTGCTTTATCTGCTCTTGGTCTTTTCTACATACAGTACCTCAAAACCTCCTGCTAACAAGCTCTCTAAAGGTGAGATTCAGAAAGAACTGCAGGACGCACATAGACTGTTTCAGGAGCAAATAATATTACCCAGTGTCTTGGCAAGTGAGGATTCGGAGTCTATTCCCAATCAAAATTCAACTGCTTTTGCTCGTCGGATACAACAAGTTCTTAGAGATTCAAAAGAGATGCAGAAGAACCTGGAGGCTAACATCAGAAAGACTATGACGAAACATGGTGAGGAAAGGTGCTTTGTGGTGACCTCACCCCCGGATGAGATTGTGAAGGGTTATCCAGATATTGAGCTGAAATGGATGTTTGGGAAGAAGGGGGTAACACTCCCAAAAGCTGGGAGCCAACTTTTACATCATGGCTGGAAGAAATGGAGAGAGGATACTAAGATGGAGCTCAAAAAAAGTCTTCTGGAAGATTCTGAATTCAGTAAGAAGTATTTAGCTGAAAGACAGGTAATTCTGCAGAAGAATCATTGTACTAGTTGATTTTTTTAATATGGTCATCTTTTGTTTGGTATAAAATTCTTTCCAGCAGATTCTGGCCATATTATGTGCAATTATTGAAGTTCTCTTTCTGTTTCCATGCGTATCTTGATGAATGATCTTAGGAGCTACTTTCATGTTTTTTTTGGAGTTATCTCTCTCCCCCATCACCCAACCTTCCCTTAAAGTTCAGCCGAAGTTTTGTGAGAGACATAAATGAATTTTTTCTTTGGGAACTTTTTAGAGGATTTAGAAACTAAAGCGTATCAATGAGAAGTATTTACAATCAGTGGACATAAAATCCAATCAAAACCAAATAAATGATCTGAAACATGATCGAGAAGACTTGACGATGTTTTTACATGTCTCTTATTTATCAATTTTTACCTTAATGACATTGTTGCTGCTGCTGTTCTATTATTTTCTTTGTGGAGTTTTACCTTCTTGTTTTCCTCATGGTTTAACTGTCTGGCTTTTATAACATTTAACATACTTCTTTTAGATAGATCTTCACTTCTTGTGCATGGTGAACCAAATATGAAGAAACGAAATGCTTGGTTTAGATGTGTTGCCATCTTGTTTGTTAGAGGTATATTCAGTCCTTGAAAATCTTTCCTCGCTAGGTGGCCTCTTGATGTAGCACAACACTATTAAGAAGATAAAACTCACACACAAATTGCAACTCTATGAGAATTCAATAATTGCAGAATGGAGAGGAATGAGCCTCAAAGTTTTCTTTCATAAAATTCTTCACGCCAACAAAAACAAAGGAAAATCCCTTTTATACTAGTTCAGGACTCCTAACACGTTCACGGTCTTATTTCTATCATCTCTTTGTTTCTTTTGATACTTTTAGCAGGCCTAATGCATGCATGTTATATTGCTATTTTAAAACAAGGATTTTCCTTCTCATATCAATTTTACTTTGGGTCCTTAAGTCTGTGAAGGAGTCTCTGTTTTATTATACCAACTGTTTTAAACTTATTGTACAAATTTTTTACCTTTTCTCCTCTTCCATTGTGTGGTTCTGGGAATCTAGCTTCTAGCTGGTGTTTAAGTGTTGGTAATAGCTAGGGGGTGCAATGGAAAGAATGGAAAACCATTGTGATGGAACTGCTAAGTCACTATGAAGCCAAGCTATTAACATTAGAGTTTCGAATGTTACTTGATGAGTTTACATATCAAAACTACTGATATTTTTACTCATGGGTCTCTGTTTGTTGGTTAGGACATCTCATCCCTCAGGAGGTTTTGATATCTAACATCCTTGCAATTTGGATTTATGCAATTTTTTCGTTGACTAAGCTGGGAAGGCATAAATAGAAATGAGGAATTCTAGTTATGTTCAAATGCTCAGTCTAGGTCTTGTAGACATTTCTTACTCCGACCTACTTGTCCCTTATAGGAGATGGTCCTTGAGTCATCCATTGGACAACTGTCCTTCGTTCTGGGTGTCACACAGGATTGTATGTAAATTATGTGGTTGGAAGGGGTTAGTTATGATGTGTTTCTAGTATTGACATACCATTTAGTTTTGTTGAAAAGGGAACCTAAGTGATCAGAGCATTTGGAAGTGCATTTCTGCCTTCTGTTAAATCTAAATGGTAAGAAGAAATTACTACTCTAGATTGTAGAATTTGGAAGCCAAGATAATTTGGAGCAGGCTAACAATTTTATTCTTTCTATCAATTCCTTAGTTTCCTTTTTCTTTAATAAGCTTTGAAACCCATTCTTTGTTTATATCTTAACTAAGCACAGTTGCATCATTTAAATAATACCTTGTCCCCTTTTGTTTGTGTTATATAAACTGCTATATTTTTTCTCCCGCTGCCTCTTCTCTGAGTATCAAGCTATATCTGGCCCTGGGAAGCCACTATTTCTTTTTCATTATTGCTACAAATTTTTGAGATTCAGAAGAGAGATGCAAAGGTATGCTGAAGATGCATTCGTTTGGTTACTTGGACAAGTAGAATTCCGAAAGAGTGGATTTCTTGCCTTGTGTTGCTCTGGTGTTGTCTCTGTATGTAGAGGCACATGGTTATATGGAATTAATATTATGTGTGGTTGCAAATTGATGCTTGATAATTTACAAATAGTTGAACTAAGAGCAAATACGGTATGCAAGAGAACAATTGGGACGCGGGGTGGCCGTCCGAACTACTTTTAAAAACCCCTGGAAATTCATCTCAAGAGTTTATCCAAATTTGATTAGATTGGTGAAGATCCAAGTCAAAAAGGGTAATAAGGAACGGCTTCTAGGACGATATTTGGGTAGGTTAGTCTTCTTTTGCTTCCAAATATCCATCTCTTCTTTACATAAAGAACCTGTTGCCTCTTTTGTGTCTTCTTTGTCCTCGGCATCTGGTCGGCCTCCTTGGAACTTGCAATTTTTTTTTTTAATTTTTTTTTTCAAAATCTTAGGGACCAAGAATTAGGCGAGTTATACCAGCTCTTGGATTTGTTGGATCTAGTTAGGTTAAGTGAGATAGAAGATGATGTTAGGTACTGGGTGCTTGAAGCTTCTGGGTCTTTTACCTGCAAATCTTTCTTTATGCCCTTGTCAGAGAATGATGGCGATTGCTCTTTTCCCTTGTACAAGTGTGTTTGTGAACCTCCCATACCTAAGAAGGTTCAGTTCTTTTTAGGTTATTGGCATTGGGGAAGTTGCCAACTTGTGACTTGTTACAAAAATACTTCCGGAATGTTCCTGCTTCCAAATTGGTCCGTCATGTGCAGCTGTAACTCAGAAGATCTGAACCACCTTTTCTTACACTATCCTTTTTCCCGAGTTCTGTGGAACAAAACCCTTGAGGAAATGATCCTACAGTGAGTAACACCACGTTCAACTTCTGATCTATTTATGTCAAATCATGGAGGCTACATTAACAAGAATGGTAAAATTCTTTGGGGAATCGTGGTACCGGCCTTATGCTGGCCTATATGGCTGGAAAGGAACATGAGGATTTTTTAAGATTGCTCAGAAACTTAGGAGGAAGTGTGGGGTAAGATTAAATTTAGAGTATTACTCTGGATGTCTAGCCATACGAATTTTAAAAGTTTTCATGTTTCAGACCTAGTCAGGAATTGGTGTTATATCATGTAACTTGCTAAATTCCTCTCCCTTTAAGTGTACGCTGTTTTGTCTTGGGATTCTCATCCCTATTTCTTTTTTAATTTTCTCGTTTCTTATAAAAACATGTTTAGACAAAATCTAATCTGGGAAGAACAAGTCTCAGTTCCATTCATTTCACTTTCTAAGCATTCCAGTGACAAGCCGCTCGTTAGAGTCTTGCTTTACTTGACATCTACTAATTGTAATGCAATTATTGCTTATACCTAGGACTTGGCTCTAATGTAATTGGATTCAGCTTAGTGCTCATATGTTGCACCTTTGGTTCAAATAAGATTACATTCCTGAGATGCTTCCCCTCCCGAGGAAGGAGTGAGGGTTTTGCTCTTAAGATCATGGCTGTCATGTTAGCAGTTTTTGCATTATGACATGCTATTATGAGATAATGTTTTATAGTTATGGCATGGAGGCAATCTCTCCACCAGATCTTGGATTTCAAAATTGAGAAGTCTCATTGATCCTTATGTGCACGAGTTTAGCTCCTCTTTGCATGCGATAAATGTGCAGTTTCTATTACTATTCATATATCTGCATTGGTAAATGTCAAATGTAGGAACGTGTTCTTCGGGATCGGGACAGAGTAGGATCAAGGACTTGGTATAATGAACAAAAGAGCAGGTGGGAAATGGATCCAATAGCTGTTCCATATGCTGTGTCAAAGAAACTTGTGGAGAATGCTCGAATAAGGCACGATTGGGGTGCCATGTACATCACACTTAAGGGGAATGACAAGGAATACTATGTGGATGCCAGAGTAGGATCCTTTATTGTTGTCTTTTTTCAAAGAGTTGAACTTCTTCCTTGATTATTTTCGCATTCGTCATATACTTTTATTGGTTTTGTTTTAGGAATTTGAGATGCTCTTTGAAGATTTTGAGGGTTTTGATGCTCTGTATTTGAGAATGCTTGCAGCTGGCATCCCAACTGCTGTTCAGCTAATGTGGGTTCCTCTTTCAGAGTTGGATCTCGGCCAGCAGTTTCTCCTGATAGTGACATTCTGTCGCCAGTGCATTACTGGAATATGGAGGTCCAGAATGTTGGCCCGTGCAAAAAATTGGACCTTCAAGAACTTAAGGGATACTAATGATGACATTATGATGATGATTGTTTGCCCTCTTTTGGAGTTTCTTATCCCTTATCAAGTAAGCGGTTGAATTTCTCAACATGGTAATTTGAGCTCTAAATTATAACATATACCAGTTGTTTGGTCCTCCTTTTATTCCCTTATTGCATACTGTTATCTTCCTTTCATGTTTTGTCTGACGATTTTGCTTTTCTTTCTTTAATAGTAATACATTATGTATCACTTTTATTGTTTGTTGATACAGGTGAGGATGCTTTTGGGTATGGCGTACCCAGAGTATTCTGATGTATCTGTCGGCTCAACTTGGTATCTTGAGTGGCAGTCTGTGGCTGGAGCAAATTTTAGATCAAGGAAAACAGATGAATTTAAGTGGTATTTTTGGTTTTTGGTCAGAACTGCCATATATGGATATGTGTTGTTCAACATTTTCCGGTTTATGAAGAGGAAAGTTCCAAGAGTTCTCGGTTTGGGGCCTTTGCGGAAAAACCCCAACTTAAGGAAGTTACGGAGAGTGGTAAATTTCTGTCCTGCCAGCTATGATGAAATCAACTGTGTTTACTGTTACTACTTATCCTATGGTTTTCTTGTTTGCATCTTTTTGTGGGGCTAGTTGAGGCAAATAATTAAGGACATAATGCTTGTGTTGGGCCTAATCCATTCACAAGTACAGGTGTAAAAAATGGATCTCCTTACTTTAGTTCTTAAGGTTATCATTTTCGCTCACTTTGACTCAAGAGAAAGTCAATATTTATGAATATTTGTAACTCGGGAATAGGTTAACAAACTGGACCCTTTTGTGACTGGTATAGCCCTTGCCACTCTCACGACTTTATTTTTTGTATATGTTAAAAAGAAATCAACTCTTTGCGAAGAGGCCCTGTTGTTGGATGTTCAATCTTTTCTCCCCTTCCCCCCATGAACCACTGCTATGCACGTAGTCAAAGATGTTCTGGAATGGATAGTTAATTGGTGGAAGACTAAACAGAATGGGGTTCTGGTGACCAATGTTTCAGTTTATATAGGAATACCCCAAAAAAAGAAAAAAAGAAAAGAAAAACAAACAAACAAAGGAAGGTGCATGTTTCCCAACTTAGTTTATATTGTGCATGAACTGGATCTTCTCTAGCGAGCTACTCGTTTTGATTTTTTGGACTGTTCAACCATGTTCTAAGATGTAGTTATATTTCAAGTTTATATATATTATGTTATTATCATGGTGTTTTGAGTTCGCTGCAGGCATAATTTAGAGTAACTGTGTCACATGTTTATTTATGTTCTTGAATGGTTGGTCGATTTCTTTCTTTTGGTAAGTTAATATAAGATATTGATACTTATTCTAGAGAAAGGCTAAATTCTGGTTTAGAGATGTACCCTTTAGTCATACCTAATGAAAGCCGACTTTCTCTGAATATGGGGATGTTGAAGGTCTACCTTATCCCACTCCTTCCAAATTTTCTCGTATTGCTGGAACCTTCATAAGCAACCACAATAGGGGTAAAGTATGAGATGCATCCACATATATACATCACATACAGTGATACAAAAATGTATGTCTAGAATTTTTTAAATGATTATCATATGTACGAAGATATCATAGGTTAAAAATGTGGGCAACATTCTTCTGCAATATGCTCTCTGAAGAACATAATATCTTAGGTCTGAAAATCATACCAAACTTACCAACATTGAACTTGCGATCGGTGGTTGCTAGGAACTTGATGATTGAGATCGGGTCAGTATAACATAACAAACTAAAACATATTTTATTTGTTCCAATAAGACCTAAAGCTGACCTGAGCTCTTGAGTGGGGATTAATGGTAGTAAAGCTCAGTTTGGTTGATAATTAAGCAAATTCAAACTTAGCTTTCAAATGTCCAATTGATTCAAACAAGCAAATTCAAACTTAGCTTTAAAGGTCTATATAATTCAAACAAGATTTGAACACTATCATTATAGCCCAACACTTGAATCAGAAATTCCATTACAGATGGAATTTTTTTCTAACTTGAATTGCATTTCCAGGAATAGGCGTGCCTGTACAGGTGTTCCATTGATGCTTGCTTGTGTTATATATATAAATATATATTTTGATACGAAACAATTTATTAATTATCTGAAATTTTACAACCTTTGTATATCACATCAACATATCGTCGTACTTTTAAGCTTCCCAATTTGTTATGGTTATTGAAATTCTGAGTCCTAAGGATGAATTTGGATTTAAAAAAATCCAAAAAATCCTAATTCAAATCTCGGAGGCTACATTAACAAGAACGGTAAAATTCTTTGGAGGATCGTCGTATCAGTCTTATGCTGGTCTATTTGGGTGGAAAGGAACAGGAGGATTTTCGAAGATAGCGCTGAAACTGAGGAGTAGATTAAATTTAGAGTAGCACTTTGGTTGTCTTGTCATAGGAAATTTAAAGGTTTTCATGTTTAAGGCTTAGCTAAGATTGGTGCTATATCATGTAATATCTAATTCCCTCTACCAGGTGTAAGCTTTTTGTACTGGGATTCCTCATCCCTACTTTTTATTAATTAAATTTCTTGTTTCTGAAAAGAAAAAGGATGAATTTGGATTTCCTCCTTCATTGATGATTGAGATTTGCCATTCTGAAATTTAAAGTAGTACACCGCTAGTTATTTTCGGGAAACGGACAAATCCAAATGCTAGTTTGATGAATGCTGATCTAGCTACTACACAATATATGTATTTGTCGTCAATATCAAATTCTTTTATTTCTTTCAGCTGTCTACTTGGAAACTTTATTTCTTAACTTCTTACAATAAGTATTGAGAACTCACTGTTTATGTGTTTTACTTTTTACTTTTTACTTTTTATGTTCTTCTGCAGAAAGGTTATCTTCGATATAGGATCAGAAGAATAAAGATTAAGAAAAGGGCTGGCGTTGATCCAATAAGCACCGCTTTTGATCATATGAAGGTTTCACATTGTGCTCAATTATCTAGTTATTTCAGGCCTTCTTCTCAACTATTTCTAAAATCCAATTCTTTATTCTGATCTCAGAGGATAAAAAATCCTCCTATACGTTTGAAAGATTTTGCAAGTGTTGAATCCATGAAAGAGGAAATTAACGAAGTCGTGGCATTTCTACAAAATCCTCATGCATTCCAAGAAATGGGAGCCCGTGCACCTCGGGTATGTCATCTTATCATATATGATCCAAATGTGGCTGCACTCTTGTTGGTGTACAGAATGAAAGTTATCTTACTTTTGTGGAGTACAATGTGGGTGATGTAGACTTGTTTTTTGCATTTCATAGATTTATAGAATAACCTGTTAAATTACATGGAATGCAATTTCATGGTAGGCGGAATCAGAATAGGTACATCTTTCACCTCTTCTTTACTGCAGATGCTAGATGTCCGCAAAACAACCTAAGATTCCATTTTGATTGAAGGTTTTGAGGATGGATTTCAAATCCATAATAGCGAATCCCTTGGAGGCTGTTTGAATTGACATGGATTTGAGACCTATCAAATTCATTTTAATCTAAATTTCAAGGGATTTGGGGAGATCTGAAATCCATTCCAACTTTGATGGATCTGAGATCTTTTCAGTTCATTTTTTTCAATCCAATTGCAACCTAATCTTGTGGATTCATAATCTTTGTAAATTCACTGTTTGTTGTAGTTACCTTGTCATGGTAGTTGATATGTGCGCCAAAATTGAATTGATGTGACACCTTATTGTTTGTTAAGCCTATAACTTCATTTTGTATTTCGAATGCTTAATGAGGCTAATTATATGAATGCAACTTATCCTTTGTCTGAATTTCATAGTTATCCATCACAGGGTGTTCTTATTGTTGGCGAGAGGGGAACAGGTAAAACATCTCTAGCACTGGCTATAGCAGCAGAAGCAAAGGTTCCTGTAGTTGAAGTGAAGGCCCAACAGCTGGAAGCTGGTCTTTGGGTGGGCCAAAGTGCATCAAATGTTAGAGAATTGTTTCAAACAGCACGTGACCTGGTTAGCTTCTTCTTTCCTATTATTTTTGCCTCTAATTTATGTTGTCTAACAAATTATTACTGCAAGAATTGAGATGAAACTTAAATTACAAATGGTTCTGGAGCTTCATAATTCTCTATATTAGGTTCTCGTATGGTATTTTGATGTTATTAAACTAGAAACATGGCCATCCTCAATCTTTTCGTTAGCACAAATCTTTCTAGACTTATTTCAACTTTTATAGGAATTAAATCGTCATTTTGAAGTCTATGACATGTCTTTTGTCATGAGTTTATTCATTGAATTTTATAAGCTACAATTGAACATTTGAATACTGCCCAGTTGTTGTTGTATTCAACAATTTTTTCTTTTCCCTATCTAGTTCATTGACATAGAGTCAACACTCTAAAATTTTCTGCCTGGTGATCCAGTTCGTTCCAAGTGTGAGTTTGTTTTTCCATTATCTTTTCGGATACATGGTGCTTATTCATGAAAGTAAACTAAGATCATTTCTAAAAAGATCTAATTTTACTAAACAAGTCCAATTTTTTTAAACAGCAACATAATTATGGGACATATAGTTCATTTAATTCTGGATATATGAAGCAGTTGTCCTAGGGTAAACCCTTGTCTTATTATCTGGGAAGTGAAGGTCGCCTATAGGGAAGAAAGTTGATTTATTGTCGAATTATTTTCCCCAGGCTGTCCTCTTGTTAGTTTCTATTTTACTAGAATCTTCTCAAGGTTCTGTTGTTTTTTCTTTTCTTTTTCCACCACCACCACCACCACCACCACCACCATCATCATCTGTTTACTTTTTGCAACATTTTCATTTCTAGGCATAGATAAAACTAATTCTGTTGCCTCTCTTTTTCTTTTGGCTGCTTGAGCATGTGCTCACATCAATCAGCTAATACATCATCATTTATCTAGGCTCCTGTAATTATATTTGTGGAAGATTTTGACCTCTTTGCTGGTGTCCGCGGCAAGTTCATTCACACCAAAAAGCAGGATCACGAGGCTTTCATTAATCAACTGCTGGTGGAACTTGATGGGTAAATTTCTCCTTTCTATCAGTTTCTTAATTATTAGCTCTACCCCTTTGAATTATTCTTAGGCCCTTTGTCTTTCAAAGTATTATCTGCACAACAGTCAGACATCTTCTTTGCATGGTATATATCAAGTATGGCCTTTTGACCCATACAATAATAAAAAAATGGCCTCCTCCCAATTGACTATATTAAAAGAAAAGATATATATATATATATTTTTTAATAACTTCCCTCCCCCCCTCTCTTCTCTCGACACTGCTGTGTCTTCTCTCCCCCCTCTGTTTTCTCTCTTCTCTTTCTTCCTTCTCTCCTCCCTTTCTTTCTTCTTTCTCTCCTTCCATATGTAAAGCCAACTTCGATTTTTACAGGTAAAGAAACCCTTTATTTACGCTTTCCTTCTCCTTCTTTCATTCTCCTTCTTAATTTAAATTTGAGTGTAAATTATTGAGGTTCTCAATCATGGACTTCATAGAGGTAAATAAACCATTTCTTTTTCCTTGTTGATTTCTTTATTTTCCTAGGGTTTGTGATCTATTTTGGTTGTTTTTGTATTGTAAACACTGAGTTGTTTAGAATAACATGGTTGTTTTGTGTTTAAAACAATCGAGTTGTTTAAATAACTGGGTAGTTTAAAACATTAAACAACCAGTTGTATAAAACAACCTAGTTGTTTTAAACAACAAGGCTATTTTTGATTGTTTTGAATAAGTAAGGCCATTCTTGATAAGTAAGGCTTACTAGGCCAGTCATGAAAATTTCCCTCGTGTTTGCTTAGTATCTCTTGTTTGAAGTGCAACCTGTATGTTTTAGAGAGAAAAAGTTATATCTGTTTAATCTAGCTAGAGACTGGAGTTATGCCTTAGAACTATGTTAGTATGGTTTGTTTGCGATTCCTCATCTCCTGTGCCTCTTCATTGAATTAATAAACTTTCTTCTGTTTCTAATAAAAAAACGTTTTATTTGTGTAATCTTGCCCCAGATAAAACATATCCAGAATGATTGCTCCAACACTCCACCAAGTTAGAATTGTAATATCACTATTCAACAGTTTCTCAATTTCGAAAGTGACTTAAATTGGCTGCACAAATTATCTAAGCTCCATGTACAATTTAACGTGAGTAGATGATTGCTTTTAAGCATCGAGTTTTTTGTGCTAATGATCTGATCACTCAAACCGCCATGCTTTATATGTTGTTGTTTCATTGATTACTGGTTTGGTGACCATTCCTCTTGGCTGATTTTAGTTAATACGATGACTCTTACATCTGTTAATGTTTCACTTTTTCTTCTTTAGGCTGAGGGACTGCTTTGATTAGATTAATGGATTATCTGCTGAAAACTTACCTTTGCTTAAAGAATGGGATACTTTATGGCATTCTAATTTTGGATAGAGAGCAAAATTTGTATGGAAAACCCTGGTTTCGAAAGTTTAAGCAGGATCTTACCATCTATATGTATGTAAGCTATTATTTGGATTTTAAGTTTATGTCTGCAGAGACAGAGGGGTGTGCACGGTACGGATAAGTTCGGATATTTGAAAATATCCGTAACCGAACCGAACTTCGGATATTTCTAAAATTGAGTATCCGTACCGAATCGAAAAATAAAATATCCGTTACCGTACTGTACTAAAATTTTGGAGCAGTTCGGTATGGATATTCAGTGCTAACAGATCGGATTGGTTCCGGAGAATTCGGAGACACGGATTTTATTGTTATTTAAACTGGTAAAATGACCAACTTTTTTAGTCGAAACTAACAATAGATAAAGTGAAACAACACAATAGCCACAATACAACTATATTAAGTATTATTACTCGATTTTGAAGTGAACATATTTTTCAATTTTCAGGGGTAATTACGAATTATTAATTATTATATCTATGCTACTAGAATTATGGGACTTGGGAGGAGTTACTAGAATTACATTATGCATTTAGCCATTTACGTTTTATTATTTTTAATTTAATTATTTTATATGTATTTTTGTTTGGTTATTCGGTTCCATACAGTTCGGTATGGTTCAGTACGGTTTTTGGTTCAGAAAATTGGAAAATATCCAAACCCGTACCAAGAAAATTATCGGTTCAGTTCAGTTAAGAAAAAGACAAAAAGTCAACGGATTTTTTCTGTTCGGTACTTTTTCAGTCCGGGTTTTGGTCCGGTTTCGGTAATGTCCAAGCTCCGTGCACATCTGATTGTATTAGACGGAATCTAGAATTTTGTAGATAATTGAATTATTATTTGATGAGAAGCAAGAAAAATTCATTAAGAAAGAAATAGGGATGAGGAATCCCAATACCAGCGTACACTGAAGGCAGAGGAAATTAGTAAGTTACATGATATAGTAGATAATTGAATTAATTTTCCTGAATAGTTAGTTACATCTTGTTAAGGTGTTGGAGTTTTCCATATGGATTTTGGCTCCTAATGCTGCCGTAGATTTGTACTCTACTGGCCCTTTTCAGGAGATTATGACACTATGTAATAGAGTCCTAGCAATATGCTGGTCAATATGGCTGGAGAGGAACAAAAGGATCTTTGAAGACAGTGAGGAATTGATAGAGCTCATATAGGGGGATTGTTTAGAGTGATTTGGGGAATAATTAGCTAGCATAGTAATAGCATATTAGTAGCTAGTATAGGGGCTGAAATTAGGGATACAATTACTCCGTCCGTCCCAATTATATAGGTAAGTATTTCTTTTCTGGATGTCTCAAATATATAGTCCAGTTTCTATATATAGTAGCATTTATGTAGCTCATTTACTAATATACCCCTATTCATATAAACATTAAATAACATATTGAATAGTATAATATTCATTAAATATGGGCATATTAGGAAATTGATTATCTATTTGTCTTTTCCAATAACTTTTTTTAATCTTGGTGAAAAAGCCAACAAGCCTATATAATTGGGACGGAGGGAGTATATAAATAAAGGGGTGGGGATGAGTATTAGCATCTATCAACCAGAAAAGTAGTCTTTGTATCAGCCTTTGACTTGGGCAGCTTCGGCTGACGGGATTATTCCCAGTTTTTCTTTTCATTTTCATCTAATATATATATTTACTTTCTTTTAATTTTAAAAATCTACTCTTTACTCTACCAGGATTCGATAGAAGAAGTTTGGGCTTAAAGCTAAATTTAGAGTAGCTTGGTGGATTTCAGTCCATAAGGATTTTAGGGGCTTTTTTTTTGCTGATATTCTAAGAGATTTTAGCATTGTAGTGTAGTTATAGGAAGATAGTATGGTAGTGAAGTAGGGAAACCTCTTCCCTATGTAAACTTTATTTATCATATTAGTAAATTTCAGTTTCTTATAAAAAAAAAAGTAACAGAGTCCTAGCTCTTTCATGTTAGGCTTTTAGACAACCATACTAGATATTTTGGTTATCACATTAATATGTTCTTATGCATTAGCTATTCTCTATAGGTTTGAGAAACAAGATGGAGTTGTTCTGATGGCTACTACTCGAAATCTTAAACAAGTTGACGAGGCTTTGCAGCGTCCTGGTAGAATGGATAGAATATTTCATCTTCAACGTCCAACTCAAACAGAAAGAGAGAAGATCCTACATAATGCTGCCAGAGAAACAATGGATGAGGATCTCATTGACTTTGTTGATTGGGGAAAGGTATTATAGTCACTGCGGTTTTACCTTATTTGTGCTTCAAAATATATCCACTACTCATTGTTGTTTTGATACCTTCATAAGATTGCTGCATATTCTACTCCCAAAGATAATTGAGTTGAGAACTGTAGAGGCTTTTGTTTCTTATCTCCATTCCATAGTATTTTTTTTCTTGATCTTAGCTGCTCGATAAGTTTCGCTGGCCTCTCCTTCTCCATTTGCTTTAACTAGATTCACCGCCTTGGCATGGGATAACTGTAAAAGCTTCCTGGTTGAATTACCAAGATACTCTTTGCTCTCATCCTCATCCATAGTTGATGGAAGTCATGAATTTTGTTTGGTTGGGCTAGTCTGCTACTGTTTATATGTTCATATCCAGAGATATTGGATTGTGTTGGATGGGCCAAGTATTATCTAGCTTTGAGACCATAATTGGCAAACTTACTGTTAATTTCTATTGCTCCTACAAAACCAGGTTTTTGATGGAGTAAAGAACCAAGGACTTAATTTTTTTTGGGTGTACAAGCAATTTAAAAAAAGAACAGGGTAATTTACGCCCCCCCCCCCCCAGCAGGACAAAACCTATCAGTTTTTATACACTTTGTATTGAACCTACCCATTTCTATTCTTCTCATTTTATACTGCCTAGCATGCGTGACGTGAAATCAGTGCATACTTATTGCCAAGTTACATGTAATTTAACTAAAAGCTTTTACTTCAGTTTGAGTTTGTCTACTATAGAGTTCTCCTAATAGGCCACAAACTCTAATTTGGCTCCATCTGATTTGCTTGTACTGTTGGAGAATTATAAATAGTTTTGCTTGGATGTTGTTTGCATTTTGACACTGCAATCTATGTGGCACTTAACTCTAAATATGTTCTCAGACAACATTTGGTTTGTGCATCACGTGGAAAAACAGTGCCGATTGTTAGCAATTTCAATGATTGTGTCACCAGAATTTAAATATATTTTGAACACCAATTTTCTTTGATTTTCCAGCACTTGACCAATTTTCTTTACAAGTGGATAACAGTATCTTGTTTTATATAAACCTGCAGGTAGCTGAAAAGACAGCTCTTCTTCGTCCCATAGAATTAAAACTTGTCCCATTGTCTTTGGAAGGTAGTGCCTTCAGACGAAAGTTTGTTGATACAGATGAACTTATGAGCTACTGCAGTTGGTTTGCTGTAAGAACTACTGCCTTCATCTTGTTGTTATCATCCTGAAAATTGTCTGCTAGGGTCAACTATCTTTGCAAATACATCATCATTGGTGCCCATGATTTTGTGTAAAATATTTTTGTATATGATTTCAATTTCCGGCTTCTTGATTCCATAGAATTCTCGAAGTTCACTCTCTTCTTCTGTCTGATATTGTTGGTGTAATGATCAGCTGCTGCTCTTTTTCTGATGGCTATTAGGATTTGAAAAATATGGAATTAGATCATTTATCAGTCCACTGAAAGAGATCAGTATACTTGTATTTGCATTGGTACAAGTGAATTGGCGGGAAATTCACCCATTGAGTGTACGTGGGGAACTATTGTATAGATTTTTACCTGGTGGCAGCTATATAATTTCATGTATTATGTGGTCAGAAATTATTTTCTTCAGAAAAACATTTTATTGGTGTAGTTGCATTGCATGTGAATTAGCAACTGTGGTCTTTTTCAGAGTAGGCTTAAACAGCATATCAGGTGTTATGTGTTTATTTGTATCTGTTTCCATAATGCAGACTTTCAGTCCCCTAGTCCCTAATTGGCTGAGGAGAACCAAAATTTCAAAGAGAATAAACAAGATGCTGGTGAACCATCTTGGTCTTACATTGACAAAAGAGGATCTTCAGGACGTTGTTGACCTAATGGAACCGTATGGTCAAATAAGCAATGGCATTGAAATGTTTAGTCCACCTCTTGACGTAAGTTAACTTACTGGCTAAATTTTTTGTTCAAAAGGCTCATAACTTCAAAGGAAAGTTAATATAATATTGGAATCTAATTAAGCCTTCCAATTTCGATTATCCGATTTTTAAAATATTCTATTTTACTGTAAAGTAAGTGCAAGCATATCCAGGAGATTTAACACACTATGCAACATAGCTGGAAGCTTTATAATTTGGCTGTAAAAAGGGTTGTGCTAGTTGGAAGCAGTAACCACATAATGCTAATTCTAAATCATTTCCACTTCAGGGTTTTGTTGTTTGGAACCCCACAAAGAAGTGGTTTTTTGTATTATTCAAATGCTAAAGATTATTTTTTCACTTGGATCAAGGAAAAGTCGAGTACCTACCAATGTGTCAATCTGCAAAGCATTTCTTGCTAGGTGTAAATTATGTCAATGCCTAGGTTCTGGATTGCTGAAAGATCTAGTTCCATTTTCTCTTTTTCCTTTTGGGATTTTGTTTTATAAACTTCTGAAGTACGGATGTTACACACGAGTCACTTAGATTGCAAAAGTTTCAGGAAAGATAATGATTGTGGAAAGAGATAGGAGTCGGGAGCATAAAGGAGATTTTAGGTGCTTGGGTAGGCATTTTTTCAGTTAAATAAATGGAAGCTTTGGTTGGGATGGCTGGATAACTGGGGAAGAGTTTATGGGGCTGTTTCAGTTTACTTGAATCAATCGGGCAAAAGGTCCTTTGAATTTGTTAAAGAATATTCTTTTTTTGTGCAAGAAAGGATATCTCTTGGAGTCCAACAAAATCACTATGTTCTTGCCCTTATTAATTTTTAAACTTAAATTTAAGGCTTATGTTTTCTGGTTCATTGCTTCTGTAATAATATTAGCTGCCTTTTTATTTATTTTTTGGCGATATAGTCTATATGGAACTAACTTTAATTTAATTTCTGTAGTGGACTAGGGAAACAAAATATCCCCATGCAGTCTGGGCTGCTGGCCGTGGACTCATGGCTCTACTCTTACCAAATTTTGATAATGTTGATAATCTATGGCTTGAATCTTCTTCTTGGGAGGTATGTTTGTTTTTATCTTCTAACGGGTACATTCTTCATGTTTTTAATGTTATATCACCATTATGAGATTAACCACTTTCTTTGCTTCTGAAGATACATTGCCCAACTACAAAAAATTGTGTATTTTGATATGGTACTGTGAGATTTTAGTACAGTTAATGATATTGAGTAGGCCTGTCTCTGGAGATGTTCTACTCTGTTTGTATATCTACTAAAATAATCTTAGTTTTTTGGGGGCTAAAAGAGCAACTCTATGGGCCTGATAGTGCTTGGAGAGAGCTCTGAGTTTAAAAATCTAATGTTGTCCTGAGTTCTAGAGTTTATTGTAAGCTTTGCAATTTCTGTGATCAAAAGGAAATAATATTTGCGGTCTATGCTTTATTCATTGAACAGACTTGCAATGGAGATCTGTTGGCTTCAATTCTTTTTAATTTTTTTCTTCTACCAAAGAAGTGGAAATTCTTATATAATAACCTTTAGAGGTGAGCTAGCTGTCAAAAAAGTGATACAAGACAAGGCATCAGGTGAGCAGCCAGGCTATACATTTTGTGGGGAATGAGAGCTAAGAAGCATCTGATTTGCCGCATGAGGAAGTGACATAGTTGGTTTGGACTTTGGAGAAAGTGTGAGGCAAAGGGACTGTGGCAATAATATATTTTTTAATATTTGGAGCACCAAATGAGGGTGTGGAGTTGGCGAGACTCTAGATTTTATGTTAAATGAAGAAATAGCAATTTGTCAAATAGTTGCCAACAAACACGGCACAAATCTATACTATAATCACTGTGCTTGGTGATTGAAAGAGCTATGAATCTCTTTTTTCTAGTCAGTACATTTAGGTTCTGGATTTCTAGTATAGTATTGACATGATGTTTCAATGAATTAGAAGATTGTCTTTTCCATATATTTTGAATGTGTAGCAAGTTATTGGAAGATAAAGCAATTCCAGACAAATAGCACTTCATAATGGGCTTGTTATACTTGGCTCTAGTTTCTTTGTGGTTATTCTCTACCTAGTTTTATTTTAAGGTTCTACTTGCCATTTATCTTGCAGCTGTTTACTTTTCTACGATTGATCTATTCCTTCACCCATAGTTTTGTCTGTGATGCTCTCATTTCTATGGTTTTCCTTTGTACTTGCCATTCCGGGGCCCGTTGCTGTAATTGTATACATTCCAAGTTTCTGGTAATTGAGTAGGATGTTCCTTCTTCGTTTTGGATGGTGGGGGTAGTTTATGTTGGATAAGGACATATCTGAGAAGAATGATAAAATTGTGAGAAAGAAAGTTGAGTGACAGCCCTCTCATATTGGGTGATGATGTATGCACCTTAGAAGTATGCTTGTAATTTTTCTAGAATAACTCGATCTCGTGATTTTGGAAGCTCTGCACTTTTGAGAAGTCACCAATTTGAACATGTTGGTTCCAAAATGAGCTGCTGTTGACGACAATTCAGAATTAATTTTTTTTTTATTTAGTAGGAGAATGTAGATGAATGCATCAAAAGTCCGAGTAAATGTGATATAGATGGTATGCAGCTGGTAAACAAGTAACCGTAAGAAGAAAAGTACCTGTAAGTTTTGCTCTTTAGAACATACTAGAAACATTCAAATAACCACCATCTCAGTAAATCAGTCAGCTATGAGTTTCATGGCTTGTTCTCATGAAGGCTCCCAGTTTTATACTTATGAGTTGGTTATATGATACCTCGAGTGTATTGATCAGTAGAACTCTTTTATATGCATTTTTGCTCTTCCATAGAATCCAGTGCTTATTTAACATTTAAGATACGACTTCATATGTAGTGTTTCTATTTCCATATTTGATCAAGTTCACTTCGAAAACTATGCTGTGCATCTTAAGAGGGGATGCCATCTAAAATGTCTACACGCTTATGGGACTTTGGCTCTTTTCATTGCAGGGAATTGGATGCACCAAGATTACCAAAGCGGAGAATGATGATTCCATGAATGGGAATGTTGAAACAAGGGCATATCTTGAAAAGAAGCTTGTGTTCTGTTTTGGATCTTATGTAGCCTCACAGCTGCTACTTCCCTTCGGGGAAGAAAATATTCTTTCTTCTTCAGAACTGAAGGAAGCACAGGAGGTAGTGTTTGCATTTAGTCTGTTGTTCTGTACCAGAATTGTACCATTGTCTGACTTTGATTGGTCTTCGGCGCAGATAGCTACTAGGATGGTTATTCAGTATGGGTGGGCTCCTGATGATAGTCCAACAATTTACCACCATGGAAATGCGGTACTAATCTAACTATATATTGATGAAGAAATGCCAATTCATTAGAGGCACTGCATTGAACTTGGTCCAGAAATAGTAATGGTGACACTTGATTTACCACCTGATGTTGCCTACCCTTATGTTTGTTTTGTTAATGTTACATTGTTTTATATCTATGATGCTATGACTTCACAAAATTCTAGAATTTTCTGGTTCTTTGTTTGTCTCAGTCTGAGGATGAGGCATCTCCATCTGCTGAAACCTCTATTCTTCCTTACAGATCCACCATTAAATATTGAGTCTTCTGTAACCCTCCATTCCGGATTGTGATTGGTGAATAAATTTTCTGATTTAAGGAAATCAGCACAATTTTATTAATTTTGATTGTAAGGAATGCAAGTAACAGTATAAATTTTTTATTTTGGCTGATAGCCCTCCCAGCTTTTTGTCTTCTTGAGTGCAGAAATCATTACACATAAAGCAATAGTCTTGTCTTTTATTGCAACTGTATGCTCTAGAATATTGTTTTTCCTACAACTGATTCCGGATGTGTGGTCAGGATGAAACTGGCATAGAAAATAATGACTTCAAATATCTAAGCTCAAGTTTGTCAACTTTTGCGGTGCTTTGAACTTGTCAATATTAATTTCTTATGCATCTGCAATGATGAATTTCCTGTGGTATGTTTGTAATGCATGATATGCTTCCTTCTTATTCACAATGTAAGCGTACTTACTAAATTTTGATTATTGTCACAGGAGACAGCGATGAGTATGGGAGACAACTTTGAATATGAGATGGCTGCTAAAGTTGAAAAGGTATGTTGCTTGCGCATTTTATCTATGTGTGCTTTTATATGTATACACATACATATATAAAGTGAAGAGCCTAATCTAATCTATTTTTCTTACCAACTACATTTTTCATTACGAGGGCTACAAACATAACTCCTCCCCATACCACCCTCTATACTGTTTCTCCTGCCACCCCCATCCCCTATCCATAGCAAGCCTTCTCTGTCCACAAGCGTAAAACCGAAGCCCTATCTCAGGGATTTGAGGACTGACAGCATACGTTTTGGTGTTCTGATGACCACTGCACCCAAAAGAGAAAAATACTATACTAGTCTTACACTTCAAAATTTCTGATTCAAAGTCAGAAGTGGATGTGAGATCATAATATGCAGAACATTTTTTCCATATTCATGTTTACATTCAAAATTTTGAATTAATGATATCATGGTGTCAAACAGGGGGTAGTAATTACAGAACCCTTATCTATTCCAGTCGATTTGTAGTACTGTTACATAAATCTGCTCCTGAAATTGCTGACTGTACCTATAAGGCTAAAGGTACCATCCTGAAGCACTAAATTGAATATCTGCAGATTTATGACTTGGCATATGATAAGGCGAAAATGCTGCTTCAGAAAAATGTTAAGGTCCTGGAGAAAATTGTGGAGGAACTGCTCGAATATGAAATTTTGACAGGAAAGGTATGTACCTTAATTAATTACAACTGGGAAATTGAACCTTGTTCTTCTAGCAACATTCACCGGAACAGGTATGCACTTGTGTCCTAAGGTTAAGTAGTTTCTTCATACGCATTCACCTTTTAATTTCAATTAATGTAACGACATTCAACCTCTTTCTTATTAACTTTGCCTGTCTAGCACCCGAGGAATTGAGCAACTATTAACATAATTTATTTATACATGGTACTTGTCATTTGTTTGTTGCTTATTGGGGCTTTGACTAATATACCTGTACCCGTCAGGAATTGTCTGTTCCTATTTCTTATGTATGCGGTCAGAGATGCATCATGCATGTTACTTTAACTTGGTATGTCTATACAATTGAATGTTGATAGTTTCTCAAAGTAGCCTTGTTATGCATGTTACAATTGAAGTTTCTGGTAATTGAGTAGTTTTGAACAATATGAAATGCAGGCACTGTAATCTATCAACTTTTGATGTGCTGAGACCTGTTGTCGATTCATTTTTCTTTATAATAGTAAAATATCATGAAGATTTCACAAGTTTATTCTTGCTGAAGAAATAAACCTGGTTTTGGTGTACATTTTGATTTGGATACTAAGCTTAGCCTTTTTACGAGAAATTTTCGTAAAAATGTCGCTACTTTTACCTTTGAGAATGCCTTGATTTGGTGTACATTTTGATTTGGTTTTCGCAGGATTTGAACAGGATTATCACTGAAAATGGCGGGGTTAAAGAAAACGAACCATTTTTCCTTTCAAGTGGCTCTGAAGAGGTATGAAGCATATGAAAGTTTTGCATTAATTTCTGCTCCAATATTAACATAGCTGGAAACAGAACAGCTAAGTTCATATGAAATTGGTCATTCTAGTGAAATGATAGAAATCCCTACGCCTCTCCATAGCAGAAAAAGGATGACTATTGGCACCAAAAAAGTTCCAAATTCCGTACAGTGTTGCATCGTTACCTTTTTTTTTTTTTTAAACAACTGAAGGGAGTCTTGAATAACATAAGCAGCACGCGGTGCCAATACACCAATTTCTATTTTCTGGACTTTGACAGGTCAACAGTAACTGATCTGATTGATCATGTGAACACCCATTGTGTGTGTGTGAGAGAGAGAGAGAGTTTCTAAATCCTCTCTTTCCCGGTTCGGGAATCACAATTAATATTATTGTTGTTTGCAGGGCGTACTAAGAAGGCCGCTTGATGGAAATGTGCCAGCAATTGCTCTTTTAAGCGCAACAAATTAGGACAATAGGGTTAGTTAGTGAGCAAATACACTATTATGAATTATTGGTTGAGAAGAGTTTTCAAGTTTTTGTTCTTCTCAGCAATCAGAAAGGTATACCTGCAATTTCTGTGCATATTTTGAGTTATTAATTTTTATGCAAGGGGAAATAGAAGAATTAGTATACTGACATTTTGAAGTTAATTCAGCAGTGTAAACTGCCAATGTAAGAATGTTGAATCACAATCACATCTATTTAAAGAAACTCTTTTTTTCTTATGTATGTGTGTGTGTGTGTTTTGTAGATACCTCATCAGTAATAGATTTAATTTAAAATTAGAAGGAATCTCAAGGACATCCTTACTCCTTAGCACGTGTTTTTGATAAATATTAGATTCTGTAATTTATCTTGCAAATAATGAATCTTTTCTGCATTGTTATCTTCTATCTCAAAGTAAAAAAAAAAAAAAAAAAAGAATTTTTAGAAGGATGCTTTTTTCTCTCTCTAACTTTCACGACCATTGAAAAAAAAAAAAATGGTTCATCCAAGAGAAAAGGATGAATTCAACAGGAAGGAAATAGCATACCGTCATTTAGAGAATCAATTTAAGATTGAACAGAAGGTTTACAGCTTTCGAGTCTTAGATCACGGAGCAACTATCAGAATTTTGGAGAGCACAAGACAGGCGAGTTTCTTTGTGGATTTGGATCTAGGAAGTGTAGCATGGTGCACTTAAGCAATCTCTCAAACAACAATCAGCAATCAGGAGAGGATTTTTTCGTCACAGAGGAAGCAATTTTTTCATCACTTTGACAACAAGGAAAAATGAGCGAGGATCCTTTCTGGAAATCACCAAATATTTGGGTCAGAAACCAAAACAGCAGATTATCATACCGGAAGGTCAAAACAATCAGGGATGGATGATGGTAGCTAAAGCAATAAAGGACATCATGCAGCCTAATAGAAACAAGGTAACGAAACCAGCGTGTGAGGTAAATACCTTAGTGAGCAAGAGGCAGGAGGAGAGACTGGGCTTCGGTAGTAAGGACAGTTACGTGGAGGTAGCTCGTGCAAACAGTGGGAAAGAATGGTGTAAAGCTTTCGTTATCACTAGGATTAATAACAATAGTTCTTGGTATAACATTCAAACGCAAATGGAGAGCTTCTTTCGAAGACCAGTGGAAGTCCAACCTTTCTATGATAACAAGGCTCTATGGTGGTCAAAGGATGAAGACGAAGCAGAAAGTTTGAAGGATTGTGGGAGATGGTTTCTGGGAAAACAGGTAACTATCCTGATGGAAAAGTGGACACCTGACGCAAACAAAGCTAAAGGTGCTTTCGCATGTAAGAACTCATGGATCGCTATCGAAGGATTACCTTTCCACCTATGGGACCAACAAGTTTTTCAGAAAATTGGGGGGTTTTGTGGAGGCCTTCTCCAAATCGATAAAATTGGGGGCTTCCTCCAACATAACGTCACCTTTGAGTGGGGAGGAAATACCATAGAACTGAAATTGAACCCGACGGCTCGGAATTTCCATAAACATGTTGAGCAGAGGCAGAATAGGGGCAGAAATAGGGTGGCTGTACACACCCAGGAAAACAGGAGTAGAAAGCTGGGCAAAAGATGGACGCCCGTCAGGAGGGCTGGTGATAATCCGCCATTTAGAACGGCAGAAATGACCGACAATATTCCGGCAATCAAAACGGCGGAAATGGCCGGCGATAATCCGGCAATCACAACGGTGGAAACGGCTGGCGAAGAGAAAGGGGAGGAGGGCCCATACGCACGCATTTTAGAGATGCAAGCGTGCGCACGTGAATCGAGACAAAAGGATGGCGGCTATGGATACGCAGCAGCCATAATTTCTGGAGAATATCAAATATCTCCAAATGTTGAAAGGGCAGGCTTGGGTATCCATGTGATAGCGGCTGATAGTGGGTCATGCGAAGTGGGGATTACGAGGGTTTTTAATTCTGATGGAGTAGGAGTGGGCCTGGAAGGCAATTATGAAAATGGGCCCAATAATTCTGCTGGAAACCCAACGAGAGTTATTAATTCTGCTGGAGCATTTGTGGGATTGGGGTCAAAAGGCCATCTTGGGGGCCTAGGGTTTAATTCTGATAATGGGCCCATCATTAATTCAAAGAGTCAAAAGGCCCATTCTGATCCTAATCCCAAAATTAGGCCCAAAAAGTTCAAATTAAGCCCAAAATCTAAAAATAATTTTAAAAAGGTACTGTTGGGTCTTAGTACCAGCCCAAACGCAGAGAAGCAAAAAACGGGTACAAAATTAATCTTTACAAAAAGTGCACATGGGTGGCGATTGTCGAGCCAGAAGCCGAGAAACAGAAATGGAGAAATTCAAAGGGGAAGCATCGGAGAATGGCTTGAGAAGGAATACAGAGACGAAATTACAAAAAATGAAGTGTACGACCAAACTTCCGAGGAGGGTACCGAACAAGACGAAAGCGAAGCAGTGTCAGAAACATCGTTCGATAACGAATCTGATTCCAAGAGTTTTGAAGAATCGGATAAAGCTGAAGAGAGTTTAGAAGAAATTCGGGGGCTCTTTAGTTCCCCTGTTCAGTCTGTTCAGCTCGACAGTGATTCAATTTCATAATCAGCCGAACAATCAAATTTGAGCAAACCAAGCTCAGAAATAGGGAATTTGATTTTAGTCAATGCAGAATCGGAGACTGAGGATAGACAGCAAATGATTGACGAGACAGGCGAAGGAGATATTCTCGCAGAGCTTAGGTTGATCAGAACTGAAATTGAAG
>JAUEKW010000013.1:905579-918267 GCA_032274785.1 Ajuga reptans
ACTTTTGGCCGACCGCTCGTAAAGAAATGGCCCGTTATGTGGAGCGATGTCGCGTGTGCCAGGTATCTAAGGGAACGGCTTCTAACGCTGGATTGTATCGCCCTTTACCCGTACCTTTACTCCCGTGGACTGCTATTAGTATGGATTTCGTTCTTGGTTTGCCCCGCACCCAACGTGGAAACTACTCTATTTTTGTAGTGGTGGACCGTTTTTCAAAGATGGTTCATTTCATTCCTTGTAAGCGAACAACAGATGCAGTTAATGTGGCTCAGTTGTTTTTTTGAGAGATTTATCGTCTCCACGGGCTGCCCCTTTCTATTGTTTCCGACCGGGACACGAGATTCTTGAGCCATTTTTGGCGCTCACTTTGGCGCATGGTGCACACGGAACTCCATTTTAGTAGTGCCTACCATCCGCAAACCGATGGTCAAACTGAAGTGGTGAACCGTTCTTTAGGAAATTTACTTCGGTGCTTAATTGGAGATAATATTAAATCATGGGACACGAAATTGGCTCAAGCTGAATTTTCTCATAATATTGCTACTAATCGAAGTACTGGTTTTTGTCCTTTCCAGGTGGTTTATGGAACTATCCCTCGGGCTCCAGTGGATATCCTTGCTGCAAATCCCACTCGCCCACTTGACAAAAGAGCAGAAGACATGATCTCAGATTTGCATCATGTTCATGCAGCAACTAAATTGCATTTGGAGGCTGCTAATTCCAAATACAAAGCAAAAGCAGATGCCCGACGGCGAGACGTTCAATTCGACATTGGAGATTATGTGTGGGCCGTGCTTACGAAGGATAGGTTTCCGCCTCATGCGTACAATAAATTAGCCTCTCGAAAGATCGGTCCTTTGGAGATAGTGGAGAAGATAAACCCCAACGCCTACCGCTTGCGCCTTCCTAGCAATATTCACACTTCTGACGTCTTCAACGTTAAACACTTGGTTCCCTATGCTGGAGATAACTCTTCTGGAGATGAAGCCGATTCCGATTCGAGGGCGAATCGTTTCGAGGAAGGGAAGAATGGTGGAGATGAAGCCGCGATGATGTTCTTAGACAAGCATGATCGCCTTTTGATCGATAAAGCCCAAGCCCGCGTGTTTAATTAATTGTTTGGGCCAAGTTTATTTATTTTGGTTATTTATATGTATTAAGTTTGGTAATGGTTTGCTGAGACTAAAACCTAGTATATATAGGTTTTTTATGGTTTTTGCAAGGGGACGAAGAATTATTAAAAATATTAGGGTTTAACTCCCGTTTGTGTGATCTCTCCGTAGTATACGTAGTATCATCGGAGCACACACTTTCATTCATCGTTGTTCTTCTGTGTTTATACGTTTCCCTGCATCACAAGAACTCCCTCCTATTTTAGCAACCAATCTTATTAGCACCCTTCTAATAATATATTTGATCACCTATATAGTTAAAGAAAAAAAAATAGAAAATTAAGTGATAAGAACAAAAAAAAACATAGAATAAAATCTGGAAATTATTGAGATAATACAAAGAAATAAAAATCAAATTGGAATATATGTTATGACTCATAAATTTATTTAATCACATCAAGAAATTATAGATAAAATTTGAAATGGCGACTAATTGAGTAAATTATCTGAATAAACTCAAAAGCAAATCAAATAAAATAATAATTTATTGAAATAATTTCTAAATATAACAAATAAATAGATTTATTTATGTAATTTTAAATTATTTTTATATAGTATCTGGTAATCTCTAGAATATTTAAATAAATCTCGGAATTTATTTTTTGTTTTAACATTTTATTGGTAATTCTTGTATATGATTAAATAAGTTTTAGATTCAGAAGGAAAAAATCATATTTTATTGATCAAGAATGTTTATTTGTTGTGTTTCAGGCAGTTGAAGTGAGACTGGAGGATAAAAAGATGAAAGGGTATGCAGAAGAGGGTTCTACGATAAAATTGTCCAATTTTTACGATTTCTTATAATAGTCGTTAGAAATGGGTTTTACATTTGTATCAGATTATTTAACCCCAATTAACGTGTACTTCTCCCGGTCCAAAAAAGAGCCATTTTAGACTTTTTTTGCTAAGTTAAGGATGAGCCAAAAGGACCATACGATTCCCTACACAATCTATAACTTTGACTTACTTTTACTAAATATTTTATTACTAATAATTTTACTCCCTCCCTCCTATCATACCATAATGATAATAGTTGTTTATGGGTAATATTGGAAGATTTGAATTTTTTTTGTTAAATAACATTTTTTTTAACAAAGTTGTATTCTCTAAAATGACTTTTTTTTTGATCGATCGTAGGAAGTAATTTATACTTGTCCAGGCTTTGATACCTATCAGAATATACCAAATAAAAACATCAACAGAAGCTTCGAAGACAAAGGAAGAAGAGAAAAAGAAGCTGCAGCAAAAACAGTTATAAAAGTTAGTTAAGAAAGTGCAAAACAGTTAGTTGTTAGCATAGTTTGTTAGCTAGCTTCTTCATCTAGAATATTCCTATGAGAGATGGCTTGTATTATAAATAAGAGATCCTGATATAAACATTTCATCTTGTTCAATATAATTTTCAGTTTATATTTTACATTCAAGCATGGTATACCCACTGAGCACCAACCAGCTGATATATTGACCAAACCTCTAACTCAACTTAGGTTTGAACTTCTAAGTATCAGAATATACCAAATAAAAACATCAACAGAAGCTTCGAAGACAAAGGAAGAAGAGAAAAAAGAAGCTGCAACAAAAACAGTTATAAAAGTTAGTTAAGAAAGTGCAAAACAGTTAGTTGTTAGCATAGTTTGTTAGCTAGCTCCTTCATCTAGAATATTCCTAAGAGATATGGCTTGTATTATAAATAAGAGATCCTGATGTAAACATTTCATCTTGTTCAATATAATTTTCAGTTTATATTTTACATTCAAGCATGGTATCATTGAGCCTTATACGTCTCTCTTGATCAACAGAGTTTCATAACTACTTTCTTCTCTTCTCTGTTTGTGTTCGTTTCTGTTTTTTTTTTCTCTAAATATTCTTGAAGAGATTTGATATCTCTCAATCTGAATCAATGGTGCAATATCAATTGCCAACGCTTACTGTGATCTCTGCTAAGTTGGACAGAACCAACTATACCTATTAGAGAGCACAAGTTCTCTGCACAATGCGTGCACATGAGTTTGAAGGATTTCTGACAGTTACTGAAGATACAATTCCTCCACAACGGCTTCAGATTGATGGAGTAGAAGATCGTCCAGCAGCAGAAAGACCAAATCCAGAGTACTCTACCTAGATTAAGAAAGATCAATACATTTTAAGTTGGTTGCTGGGTTAAGTTGCAGAAAGTATGATGGGGCATGTTCATCGGTGTACTCATGCCTATCAGGTATGGAAGGTGCTCGACGATATGTTTAGGACAAAATCTAAAGCCAAATTGCTTAATCTGAGGCAACAATTGCAAACACTTAAGAAAGGTGATATGTCTATTGAAGAGTATGTCTTGAAAATGAGAACCATATCTGACAATATTCAAAGTGTTGGTCAAGATCTAGGGGAAGATGATCTTATGTTATACATCTTGTCTGGTTTAGGTTCTGAATTTGAATCCGTAGTTGTTTATCTGTCCACTAGGGTGGAAACTATGGATTTTTCTGAATTTCAGTTTGTTCTACAAAATCATGAGATGAGAATCTTACAACAACTGTCCACTAGTTCATCTAATATAAATCTCAATCTGACTACTAGAAGGTACAATAGTAATCAAAATGCCAAGAATCCTTCTAGAGGTAACTATACAGGAAATCTTGGAGGGAATTTTGGTAAAAATAGAGGCAGAGGGAAATCATATGGAAGAGGAGCAAGAGTCATTTGTCAATTGTGTGGAAAGAATAATCATGTGTCAGCCAAGTGCTATTTTAGATTTGATCAGAATTTTCCTGGCTTGGAGAATGGTCTTGAAGGAGTTCCAGGGTTCAATATGCCTCAGGCACACACACACATGGTTACTGCTAATTCCACACAGATGCAAAATGGCTATCCAACTACATCTCAAGCCAGTTATGGAGAGTTCAATCAGAATCAGAGTGTTGCTATGGCTATTGGCTAATAACATTAGTCAGGCAATTTTTTCTAGTCCACCTGATGCTGATTGGTTCTTGGACAGTGGAGCAACTCACCATATCACATCTCAGACAAACAATTTAACAACTCAACATACTTATACAGGTAATGACAGGTTAGGGGTTGGGAATGGTAATACATTAAGTATAACTCATACAGGTTCTTTTGATATTCCTAGTATTAGTTATAACTGTTTAATTCAGTTTAAAAATGTTCTTGTAGCCCCCTGTGTTACAAAGAATCTGATCAGTTTGTCTCAATTACTTAAAGATAACAGGATATATATAACATTCTTGTTTGATCAATTTCATGTTAAGGATCAACAGACTCACAAGCTACTGCTGAAAGGGCATCTTAGAGGAGGGCTATAAAAACTTGACTTGGATCATGTCAAAACTACACAAAGGAATTCTGATATTTTGTCATCTACTAAACCAGCTACTTTTCTTGTTACACCTGTATCTTATACTGTTGCTACTGATATTGCTTCAGATGTCATTGATTCAGAGTGTAAAGTTTCTGATGGTACTGTAGAAGGTTTCAATGTAAATAAAACTTCTGATAATAATGTGTGGCATAATAGGCTTGGCCACCCTTGTTCTTCTGTACTTGCAAATGTTCTCAAGAATTTTTCAAATAAAGTTTCTGTTGCAGATTTGAATTTCTGTGAAGCTTGCAGGCTTGGTAAAAAGCATGCTATTCCCTTTCCTAGTGTTGTTCATAAAACTACTGCACCATTTCAAATTGTTCATTCTGATGTGTGGGGTCCAGCATCATGCTATTATGTTGATGGGTTTAAATACTATATTGTGTTTGTAGATGATTACACTAGATTTTCCTGGCTATACCCATTAACTCTGAAATCTGAGGTGTATATCACAACCATACAGTTCATTTCCATGGTAGAAAGACAGTTTAATTGTAAAGTGAAACAGTTTCAATCAGATTATGGAGGGGAATATAGGAGTCTTATAAAGTTTTTTAAAGAGCAAGGGATATTGACTAGATATTTTTGTCCTTATGTTCATCAAAAAAATGGCTTAGCTGAAAGAAAGCATCAGCACTTAGTGGAAACAGGATTAACTCTGCCTGCACAAGCATCACTCCCTTCCAAATATTGGTGGGATGCTTTCTTAACAGCTTCATATCTTGTAAATAGGTTACCTACTCCTGTGTTAGGGAACATAAGTACATATCAGAAACTATATAGTCAAGTACCTGAATACAAACTGCTTAAAACATTTGGGTGTAGTTGATTTCCCTATCTCAGGTCATATAATCAGTCAAAACTATAGTTCAGATCTAGCAAGTGTGTGTTCCTAGGATATAGTCAAAATCTTAAGGGTTATAAATGTCTTCACTCATCAGAAAGAGTGTATGTAGCTAGGTCAGTTGATTTTAATGAGAAAGACTTCCCTTACACAAGTATTTTCACCTCAAGACCAATCAATGCTCTTACTTCTATTCCATCACTGACTATCTCACCTCCTGTTATAGTAGATGATGGAAATCACATGGTGTCTGACAGCTCTTCTCAAGGTGGTTCAAATTCCATATTATCTGGTACAAATTCCTCTATTCCTTCTAATACAAATACAGGTACACAATCTCTGGCACACTCAAATGCTTTACACTCAAACTCGCATTCTGATGCACATTCTGAACCACATCACTCTAGTTCTAGTTCTAGTTCTCAGTCTGGTGGGAATGATAATGAGTCAAGAATTAATGCTCATATACATGTACCTGCACCTGTGTTACATGAATTACAACCTATACATCACATGACTACTAGGTCTAAGAATGGCATCTATAAACTAAAAATTTATAATGTCTCCTTAGCAACTACTTTAACTGAACCCAACTGTGTAACTCAAGCTCTAACTGATCCAGGTTGGAAACAAGCCATGACTGAAGAATATAGTGCTCTGCTAAGGAACAATACATGGAAACTAGTCCCATATACAGATAATATGAATCCTATAACTTGTAAGTGGGTGTTTAGCATAAAACACAAAAAAGATGGAACTGTAGAAAGGCTTAAAGCAAGGTTAGTGGCTAGGGGATTTGAACAGCATGCAGGGGTAGATTTCTTTCACACTTACAGCCCTGTAGTAAAGCTAGTTACTATCAGAATCATGCTAACCTTAGCTGTTACAAATGGATGGCCAATACATCAAGTTGACATAAATAATGCATTCTTGCATGGAGATTTAAAAGAATCTGTATATATGTTCCAACCAGAAGGTTTTGAGGATAACTCTAATCCTGGTTATGTCTGTAAACTTGTTAAGGCTTTATATGGATTAAAACAAGCACCAAAAGCATGGTATGATAAACTAAGAGATTTTCTGCTGTTCTTGGGTTTTCAAAAATCAAGTTCAGATCACTCTTTGTTTTTCAAAAGTCATAAAGAAATTTTTATTATGGTCTTAGTATATGTTGATGATATCTTAATTACAGGAAGCAGCACTACTCACATTATTGATCTTGTGAAAGTGTTAAATAAAAAGTTTGCTCTAAAAGATTTGGGTGAGGTAAATTACTTTCTTGGTCTTGAAGCTCACAGAGACAAGAAAGGAATTCTGTTAACTCAATCTAAATATGTTAAAGATCTTCTTAAACACACTAATATGGAAGATTGCAAAGCTGCTCCTACTCCTACATGTTCTGTAAATAAGTTAAGTCAGTTTCTAGTTAATCCTACTATCAACCACTGGAAGGCATGTAAGAGAGTAATAAGGTTTCTTAAAGGAACAATTGCTACTGGTATTCAATTCACACCTCAGAAAATATTAACAATTGAGGCATTTGCAGATGCTGACTGGGCAAGTTGTGTAGATGATAGGAGGAGTACAAGTGGCTATAGTGTGTTTATTGGTACTAATCCTATTGCATGGTGCTCAAAGAAATAAAATGTAGTGGCAAGGAGCAGTACAGAGGCAGAATACAGAGCTCTAGCTCTTCCAACAACAGAAGTTGTCTGGATTCAGAGTGTGTTTCAAGAGTTAAACATTGAAGTTTCCAAGACAGCCATACTGCGGTCAGACAATGATGGAGCCATTACACTATCCCACAATCCAGCCTTTCATGCAAGAACAAAACATGTGGAGATAGATGTACACTTCTTAAGAGAGAAAGTTCAAAGCAAACAACTTGATATCAGATATATACCAACTGAGCACCAACCAGCTGATATATTGACCAAACTTCTAACTCAACTTAGGTTTGAACTTCTAAGTGCCAAGCACTCACTGATTGATCACTGCAGTTTAGTTTCAACGGGAGCATATCAGAATATACCACATAAAAACATCAACAGAAGCTTCGAAGACAAAGGAAGAGGGGAAAAAGAAGCTGCAGCAAAAACAATTATAAAAGTTAGTTAAGAAAGTGCAAAACAGTTAGTTGTTAGCATAGTTTGTTAACTAGCTTCTTCATCTAGAATATTCCTAAGAGAGATGGCTTGTATTATAAATAAGAGATCCTGATGTAAACATTCATCTTGTTCAATATAATTTTCAGATTATATTTTACATTCAAGCAATACCCTAGTAACATCGCCTCACCAGTTTATGGTGAAGGTCACGGATTTGAACGCGGAAGTCCACTCGCATTTATTTTTGGTTATACTATTACAGACTCTCTCTCTTGTAGCAAAACTACACTTGGGCAAAACTACATTATTAATATGAAAAAATAATTAATAAAAGCAGATACTACTCGGAAGATTTCCATGAAACATAGAAATTGCTATACTTGCATTATCATATTTATTACAATGAATGTACAATTTGTGTAAAAAATAAAAAACATCCTTTGTAAACTAAAAGCCTTGAATACAAGTAATAACTTAAAATCTCGATGTTAAGCTACAACAGGACAACCCTGAAACATGGTGCCTTTAGCCGTGGGGCAGGAGGCGTAAGGGCATCCATCAAGGTCATTTCCCCACCAATCTACGTAAACATTCTCCAATCCCAAACACATGTACAACAACACCCCCATAAACGCCAACCCCGCGTCCAGCGCCCCAGAAAGAACGTAGTTATAACGCTGCCACAAGTCGGGCCTGTATCTATAAACCACATACCCGGACAAAAACCCGAGTATAATCCACGAGGTGTAGTTCACAGCAGTTGCAGGAGGCATCATTCCACAAGCCCCTATCAAAACAGGCATGTTGATCAGCCTAATCCATTCTTGCGTCGGAAAAGCCTTTGTGGCCAACCAGACTAAAACAGGGGCCACAGCCCCTCCTAGGAAGAACCAGTTTATCATCCCATAAGTCCCTTGGTCTCCGAATATCTTTCGTGGGCCGATCAGTCCCCAAATCACGGATGCATCGTAGAACACATGGTCCCCGGGGCAAGTCCACACACTATTGGAGGATGTCTCGCAGATACCCGGGATTGTTTCCATTAGCCACCATGCTGTTCCCAAGTATACGATTGCTGCTATGAGAGTTCCCACCACCTTGACAGAAAACGAGCCTAGTCTTAGTTTACTAAAAAAGGAAATGGATAAATATAATCGACCCGTATCAACTGACCTGAGCCATGAACATTGTTCTTGGAGGAATCTTCATGTAATGCCCAAGCTTGAAGTCTTGAAGAAACGTAATCGCTTGCGTCATACTTATATATCCGTACACCTTGAAGCACATATTCGCAACAGGATATCCAGGATAAATGTAACCTATTATATACTCGGTGATGATGTTCAAGCCAGGGCTCTGTACACAAAATTATACACTTAAAGCTGAAAGCAGATACTGTATATCATTGATATGGTAAATAATCTTACCTGATTAGTAATGGCGGTGATAATTCCGATTGGGAGAGTGAAGAAAATGGCGATTACACAGGCGAGTATGACGCCCCACCACGGGAGCTGAAGTTGCTCCTTGTAGTATTCACAAGCGTAGATAGTAAGTGCAATGTTTGCTACAAGAATGCACCAAAACCACCACTCGGGTACTTGTTTGTACTTGCTCATTAGCTTCGTGTGTATGTCCATTTTCTTTTCCTTGAAACTTGATTTGCTTTGCTCCCATATTTCACTGCACATTTGTATTATATCTTATCACTCGAGTGACCCTGGCAGTGGCAGAAACGTGAAAGAACAATAATATGCAGGGCGTAAAGAACAATTTTTAGTGACCCTATTTCATGAGCTGCGATACTATATCATTAAGTGATAACTGATCTTTTTATCACATTAAAAGATCATGTATTGTTATCAACTAGGCAAAAAAATTGTGAAACAAGGATGATTCGCAGGATAAATATTTAATCTACAGGAATTCGCAAAAGGGAAAAACGCTCCCGTTGCATGGATCTTTTTATATGCAACGGGTAAGATAATTTTACCAGGCCCAAAAGTTATTATTTTTCTGCCAAAAAATATCACTTAATTGACAAAAATTATTACTTGTTTTAATAAATTTATGAATAAAAGTATAACTTTAGATTGATACTTTTATTAAAAGCAGTAATAATTTTAGCCAATTAAGTAATACTTTTTCGTCACCTTATTGAGCGGACCTAAAAAAAAAAATTTGAAGTCTATTCAAATATATCAATTTTATAGTGATTTGACACATTTTCGCAAAAAATAATATTTTTTCGAGAAAAACTAATACCTTTGTTAAAATCGAAGTTGGGTCAACCTGTTGCACCTAAGAAGATTCATGCATCAGAGGCATATAAAGAGTCGTGAAAGCCCACGCTTAGTGATGTAAAGAGTCGTCCAATTATATAAGTGGCAACTTTTATGGCAAAAATTAATTTCCCTCTCATAACTTTATGCCTTTTACATTTTCGTCCCAACATAGTTTGTCTTTTTAATTTAGTCCCATAATTTAAAATTTTATTTAATTTTGGACCAATTTTGCTGGCAACTGAAAATTTGACCAGAATTGCTCACGTGATAGTCACGTGACCCCATTTTTTGGGCTTTCCGCCAATTCTAATTGAAGTGGCCCCCAGGCTAATGTCGAAATTATCAACAATATTAAAAAGAAACAGACATCTCAGATTAAAATCGTCCAGAAAGCCCAAAAAATTGGGGTCATATGACTATCACATTGTGCAATTCCGGTCAATTTTCTAATTGTGGGTGAAAATTGGTCCAAATTCTTAAAGACTAAATTAGAAAAACAAACTATTTTGGGATGAAAATAGAAAAATCAGAAAGTTATAGGAGGAAAAAATAACTTTTGCCCCAACTTTCATGGTATTTTTCCAAAATTTTGCATGACGCAATATTTTTCCAAACGCAGAGAGTTTTCGTCTCTGAATAACCCCAACTTCTTTGCTCAAGTAAATGTATAATGCAATTTAAAATACTTAAATATTCAATTCTCAGCAACCCTCCCCAATGTAATGGAAAAAAATAGTTGTATATACCTTCCATGGAAGAGAAACACATGCATGATGGTGGCACTGAGCGCAGCAAATCCAACACCATAAGTCATGGCAAAAAAGGTGCTAAGATGAAGCGGCCCTTGGCGCTGATACGCGGCCGTGTCTAGGTGGAAGTTAGCGTCGATGATTGTCGAAATGTTGTAAATCTCACCGGAGCTAGTGAACAGTTCGTTGGAAAATATGGGAAAGGTTTTGGCTCCGTAAACGTTGAACCAGTAGCTAAGTGGAGTCACAAGATACATAACCAAGACAAATCCAGCTGCTACATTGGCAGTGGCGAACCATGGGCTTGCTAATGGGCTTCCAAGGTAGGACGAGATAGCGGACCAGTCGAGCCCGATGGCTCCAATACCGAGCCCTTTTAGGCCCGACCCGAGTTGTTGGGCTAGAACTGACATTGGAAAGATCCAGCAGATCCATGAGAGGGAGGTTAGCATTTGGAAGAGATAGCCGGGGAAAATGTAGTAGGCGAAGCTGCAGATGAAGGCGATTATGAAAAACTGAGTTCGGCTCACCCCGCCATTTGCTCGTTCGTCTTTCTCGTGCAGAGCCCTGTCCAATGAAACCAGAACAAACAATTAAGACAGGAATGATGTGTTTTGCAAATAATCTATCTCAACTCTATAAGCATTACATTTTACATTATTTAATTGTTTTTTTAAATTCCAATTTTTTTATAAAACAAATTGTTGGTGGTAAAAGTTGCCCATTAATTTTTAATTTGCAAAAGTTGCCCATTAAATTATCCGAGTTGGAGTACACGTGGACTGCCACATAAGAATACCCGGCCGGAATCCGGGCATGTGACATTTCACGTGCGATTTAATGTTTTCCGACGATAAAAGGGCAAAAAATGCGCAAGTTTACTACACGATTAACATAAATTGGACAGTCCAAACACGATGGGTATAAATGTATTATTCCCATAATTGATGGGCAATATTTATAATTTTCCTTTATTTCTATTATTATTAATTGAATTTTAAATGTCCGCAAACTATTAATATATGAGGCAATCAATTAACCCAAACTGTTTCATATATTAAGTGAACCCGAGAACTCCTTCATTATTAAACAAATTGTTCGCCAAAAGCTTTAATCGTTTATAATCAAATTTTGCTCTCTCTCTCTAGCACAAACACACACATCATCAATATTTCTTCCGTCTCAATTATATAAGTTTGTTAGTTTTTTCACAAGGACTAAGAAAAATTATTGAAAAAGACAAAAATATATTCCCAATGAGTATTATACTACTTAATATAGTAATATACTATTTAATGTTTAGATAAATAGTTGCATATTAGTAAATGAGCTAAATAAATACAGTTATACATAGAAATTGGACTATATAATTGACACATCTAAAAAATGAATACTTATTTATATAATTGAAACGGTGGGAGTAATATAATATTCTACCCATAGCTAGGCTTTGTTAATGGTCGCATAATAATTAAGGCTGTTGAATTTATATGAATTACAACTTTCAAGAATATTTCGAAAAACTTCATACTGTAATTAGAATAAAAGTATTTACTAATTAGACCTGTATTTCTGTTATATATAAAAATCCATTAATAACTTACATTATTTTTCTGAAACCCTTTAATAACTTACATTATTGAAATTTGAGAAGTGGAAAAGATGCATGATATATGCATGTTTACTTTCGTAAATATTGAGCATGAGATTATTGTGGTTTTTGAACTGGGACCGATATCTATATTGTTCAATATATCATTGCTAAAGTTTCTAAAAACAATAAAAAAATGTAGATTTTTTTTTTTTTAATATAAATCTTGGTAAAGGTGGGATCGGTGGAATTTGATCCCTAACATTAGTTTAGATTACAAGATGAGTATCAACTGAGTTACAACCGATTCCCATAAAAATGTACAAGTTAAACAAATAAAACTGTCTACTAAGATAATTCGTAAAGGGGCTAGTTAGGTACTGATTTCTTTTACTTAATAGATGAAAACAACGCCTTACACTCTCTTCGTACAATAGCTAAGAGGGTGTTTGGCTAAGCTTATTTCAAACATCTTATAAGAACAAACATCTTATAAGTTGTTTTGAGAGCTTATAAGATGTAATTTTTCAAAAGCTTATAAGTTAATAAAGTGTTTGGATAAA
>JAUEKW010000013.1:934039-951352 GCA_032274785.1 Ajuga reptans
TTATTAAAACAAGTAATACTTTTTGCCAATTAAGTAATACCTTTTGACATAAAAGTAATACCTTTTTGACCGGTTAAAATTATCCTACCCGTTGTATATAAAAAGATCCATGCAACGGGGGCATATAAGTTTTTGCCTTGTGGGCTTCATCGAATTTCGGTTGATCATCGTAGTTATTTATAATTTAATTTCATAAAACGATGTCGTAAAGGTGACAAAGAAAGAAAGTCTAATAAGTTGTTTGAGAAGGCGGCGAATCAGAAGCAAGGAGAGGGAACTAGTAATTTGGATCCGGGTTGGCCCATTTACAACCCCCAATCCCCAAATTGACCCTCGTTCTGCAAAAGCCAAAACGTTTATATACAATTTGCTATACTATTCTTTGCTTAACCCCTTTCCCTCCCCATCACCAAACCCTAACCCTAATTCTATCTGATCCTCATTAGATTTCTTCTTCAACTACTCTGATTGTAAAAAATTTCGTGATCTCCATTATTTTCGGGACGGTTTCCGATGGATGCGCAGCCGAACAATCTCTACGAGACGGCGTCGCAGCCGGACACGGGGAACGATGCCTACACATTTCTGGAGTTCAATACACAGGGCGAGGAGGACTTTGATTACCCTGAATTCCAAGAGCTCTCGCAGCCTATTCGACCATCTACCTCCGTATGGCCCACACCTTCCGATTCTATTTCTACGACCGATGTTCCATCCTCTTCTGAAGCCTCCCAGTCCACTTCTAAGCCCCGTGGCGGTGGCAGTGGAGGCGGTAATAATAACAGTAACAAGGAAACTGGGGTGGTGGAGGCGTTGGCAGCGGGGATGAGCGGCCTCAACTTTGAAGATACTGGTGGTGATGACGAGGTATTTGAGTATGGGAAGGGCGACTTCTCTGAGCATGCTTGCAGGTATTGTGGGGTCACCAATCCAGCTTGCGTTGTGCGGTGCAATGTCCCCTCCTGTAGGAAATGGTTTTGTAATTCGCGAGGGAATACTTCTGGTTCTCACATTGTTAATCATCTGGTGAGTTGTTTGGAGGCCAATTATTATGATGACGAGGCCATCTGCGTGCAGATATACGAATTATGTGTAAATGTGTTTCTAATTGCTAATTTCATGTATGTTCTATTTCCTTGTTGTGGGTAGAGCAAGCCACTGCATGGGGGAAGTTCCTGTTTAGGTCTTCTTAATTTTCTTTGGATGAATTTGTCAATGAAAACTTCTGTGAGGTTATTATGTATCTGAGTTAAAGAGAGATTTTTCTAATGCCAGTTGAGAACTGAACTGGATAAGCACAACCTTACTCCTCCTTTGTTCAGAAATTAATTTATGATATTATTCATGTGGGGCCAAAGGTGCCAAAATTGTCCATTTTTAATATGTGACTATAATACCATTTTTATGATATAGAAAAATTGCAGGTATTAGGATGTCAATTTGATTTGATGATGCCATAGCTAATTCTGATCTATAATAGTATGGCTCAATCGGTCAATTATTTTCTCCTCATTATGGCAACACATAATAGTTGGTAGTGTTTTGTCTTTTTCCTTTTTCCCCCCGTTGAATGGGCTTCTTTGGGTATTCTTCTTTGCAATTGGGTCTAATAAGCAATTGTTACCTGGACCTTGTGTTGGAGTACGTCATTTTTTTGGTGTTCAGAGTTTGTAAAGAGAAATCTGGTTATGAAGTACAGTTATACTAATAGTATAATTCGGAAAGATAAACAAGTTGGGCTGATACTTTTTGACTCACATTTTCTTGTCATATTGGATTGGTTCTAAATTTAGCTTTCGGAATTTTGATTGCTAATGAAAACGTTAACAGAAAGTGATATATTTTCTCCCAAAAAGGTAGAACTTTGACATATCCTACGTCTGGTTGGCACGTCTGCAGTAGACACATGTACCTAAGTCCAAGTAACATATTTCATGCTTAATAAAACGAACTGTTAAATTATACAATGAAGGAGAAGAATAACTTAACTAATAGGCATGTTCATCTGGGTTTAATTAACAGTATTATCTTACACAGTAGTGCACTTGGCCTGTCAAGTCTTACGTCTACAAGTTTCTGTTTTCTTATTATTTAGGTATTGTTCCTTGAGAATTGAGTCTGTAGAAAATACTATTGGTGGGATACACGTACCATGACATATTTATTTGCTGATCCATATATTTTAGTATGCCGATATCATCTTGGATCATTACACATTCAACCTATGTTCTTCTGTTGTCATCCTGCACTATGTTGACTTCATAGTTAGTGGGTCTCCCCAATTTTCGTCGAAGTTTATTGATCATTGTAAATATACTCTATAAAGAAGTGACCTTGGACCCTTTGTGCTGTGAAATCGAATGCTATTGCAGTTATAGCTTGACTTATTTTGAACCTTTTGATCCCATTGTAGGTGAGAGCTAAGCACAAGGAAGTGTGTCTTCACAAAGACAGTCCCCTGGGTGAAACAATTCTCGAGTGCTATAACTGTGGTTGTAGAAATGTTTTCCTTCTTGGATTCATTTCTGCAAAGACAGAAAGTGTTGTCGTTCTGCTCTGTAGGGAACCTTGTCTTAGTGTTAATGCATTAAAGGACATGAATTGGGACCTGAGTCAGTGGTGTCCGCTTATTGATGATAGATGTTTCCTGCAATGGCTGCTTAAGGTTGGTTGTGCTGACGTTTCTTGTATTATCATGGATATCAATTTCTTGTTGCGGACTTCCTAAATTGTTGCAAAACAGGTACCATCTGAACAAGAACAGTTGAGGGCTCGACAAATTAGTGCCCAGCAGATAAATAAGATAGAAGAACTTTGGAAGACAAATCCTGATGCTACTTTGGAAGATCTTGAGAAGCCTGGCGTGGATGACGAGCCTCAACCTGTAGTTTTGAAGTATGAAGATGCTTACCAGGTACTCCTTGTGTGATTTAGTGTGTCAGCTAATTGGATGAAGTCAAAATTTTCTGTATGTAGTGTATATGAAGTTGCGTTGTTTTTATCTAGTCTCCATAATTAGTTATATTGCTATTTTTTCTTCTACAGTATCAAAATGTTTTCGCACCACTCATCAAGCTTGAGGCAGACTATGACAAGGTACGATCACCCTTCACATCCATCTTGTATTGATTCAGAGCTTTTGGTGGTAATTGAAAAAAGTATCTTCAGGTGTTTTACATGGAAGAATATTATTAGTTTTGGAATTGGGAAATGTTTGTGATCTTCCTATTAAGAAAATAGAATCATTCAGTTGTGGAGTGAAGTAAATTGTAGAAAAATCCCCGATGATGTGTTTGATATTGGATTACAAAATGATTTTTCTTTGCTTTACTGAATAGTTAATTGTTGGAGATTTAATCCCTCACTGCTACCAGCTCAATTTTGCTTTATCTCAGCCTGGAATTTGATGAAGACAGTAAAACAGCAAAATAAAGAGAAGGAAACTAAACCATTCTGTAAACTTAGTTGCATTTCAAATGTAGTTGACGTTCATAAAAACTGTGCGACTTGTATCTACTGCAACGGTTTTCTTGAAATTGAATCTCAAATGCATTTGTTGTTGGCAGATGATGAAAGAGTCTCAAAGTAAAGACAACATCACAATTCGTTGGGATATTGGCCTTAATAAGAAGCGCGTTGCTTATTTTGTCTTTCCCAAGGTAACCTCTTGTGCAATTTGTTATGTATGATTTTGTCATTTATTATGATTTTAACGTTTATTATTTTTTGGATTAAGAATGTCGAATGCCTGTTTATTGTAGGAAGATAATGAATTGCGCCTTGTACCTGGTGATGAACTTCGACTCCGTTATTCAGGTGATGCGGCTCATCCCTCATGGCAGTCTGTGGGTCATGTGGTATGCCATCTTGCTATTACTGTTCAATTCCTTGTGTCTTTTGTTGAGCTTTTGCAGTTAGCTTGCTTAGGTTTCCAAATATGCATAACCTGCCATGAGGTTCCGCACTTGGTTATCATATTATTATCGTGCTTCTGACTTGTGTTCTAATATATCATATTAGTGTGTTTCTTACTTATGGATGGAAAGATCTACTATACCTTTCAAAGAGATGTTCAAAATTGTTTTGGTTTTTCAGATAAAATTGACTGCACAAGAGGAGGTTGCCCTGGAGCTTGGAGCTAGTCAGGTATGTTTTATCACAATTACATGTTTTTGTTGTTTGTAATAAAAAAAGGAAATGATCTGATTCACTATTCTGGCAGGGTGTACCTGTTGATGTCAACCATGGTTTTAGCGTCGATTTTGTTTGGAAAAGCACAAGTTTTGATCGAATGCAGGGGGCTATGAAAACCTTTGCAGTTGATGAAACCAGTGTCAGTGGGTAAGTGAACTTTTTCTTGGAATAGGTTCCTTTAAGTGTGTCGTTTTATTTGGCTAATGTAAAGATGAAACTACAATGGCTGCATGCTTATTCCTGCACTAGTTCAGGCAGAGTCATTATAGTCATGTCAGATAGAAAAGGTTGAAGAGGTGTATGGACACATGTAAGTTACGGCTACTATATGACGTTTTTGTCCCATAGAGAAAAGTTGACGTCTATTAGAAGTCAAAATAATAGGCCTCTAGCTAAAGCTTATTCCCGTTCACTTGTAGCACGTCTGCAGCCGGCCATACCTTAACGTAAGGTCTTTTCTTCTTAGGTGTCATCGATAATGTTTACCCACTTTTTTGTGTGCCAATGCAAATAACTTATGTGTTAGGCTAGTGACGAGTGATTCAATGGTGACCTATACAAAATTTTGAGTAGTTCTTATTAGTTTTCTGACCGGTCAACTTTCAGATTAAAATATAATTGTTGCAATATTAATATACTATATTCCTATTCTTCCTTGAGGTTGTTAAAAATGATGGTTTACGGCAAGATAATTGTGGCTTGGTGGTTCATACAGATCAACTAGTTTTGCAACTGATTAGGTAGGCTGGAGTCAATTACATATCTTCATTACCTAGCAGTCTAAGCTTATTATTAGTTACAAATTCATTCTTAATATTTGGTTCAATTTAGCAAATGCACCTAATGATGGGGCTATAACTAAAAAACAGATGCATAGTTTGACGAGGTATCCATAATCTATATACTATATTCATAGTTCTGTTATAGATGCCAAACCTTAGAGGTAATTCTTTTCAATCACTATTTTATGAGCTTTCCTTTGATTTTATGGACTTCAATCTCATTTTTCTGATTTAGTCTACTATCTGTTTGCTTATTTCCGTTGCTTTTGCAGATTTTGTTGTGTTTTACTGAAATGATAAACCCTGTAGGTACATCTATCATCATTTGCTGGGCCATGAAGTGGAAATGCAGATGGTCCGTAATACATTGCCTCGCAGATTTGGTGCACCGGGCCTTCCAGAACTGAATGCATCTCAAGTATGGTCACTTTCTCTTTGATGTCATTTTAGTGCAACATATTTTATAGTTCAATTTGATTCTGTTTCAGATTTCTTTCCTCGTTTCTTCCAAAGTCTGAAACTATGATGCATATCAATTTTCTGCTTCAATGTGGATAATGATTTTAAGCTATTGAATTACTCCTTCCCTTTTCAAGTTAGCACGTAGAAGTGCTTGGAGAAAGCCCTAACATCTTATGATAATGAATGTTAAGCAGATAGCATTATCTCTTATTGAAGAGTTAGAGGGAAAAAAGGTGGTTTTCTTTGCGTGGCAGCAATGTAGACATAAGCACATCATGTGAATTTTTTTAGTGATAATGTGTTAATGATGCAATTGTGCTGGCTGTTTTTCTCTTATTGTTTTGATTTGTCTAAGATCTTAGGTTTTTGCTGTCAAAAGTGTCCTACAAAAGCCGATAAGTCTCATCCAAGGCCCGCCGGAAACGTTAAGTAATGTCCAGGGGGTCCTTTATAGAAAGCCCTAATGTTCTTTGATCAATAACATTAAGCTGATAACATTATCTCATTTGGAAGAGTTAGATGGAGAAAAGTTGGTTGTTTTTGTGGTCAGCAGCGATGACATAATCAAAATACGTGGAACATTTTGTATTGATAATGTGTTAATGATGCAGTGTATTGGCTGTTTTCTATTTTCCCAGTCTTTTCCTTGTTTGATTTGCCAATGATCATAGGTTTTTGCCGTCAAAAGTGTCCTACAAAAGCCCATAAGTCTCATCCAAGGTCCGCCAGGCACTGGTAAAACTGTGACTTCTGCTGCAATTGTGTATCATATGGCAAAACAAGGCCAAGGACAGGTTGGTTACTCGTAGTATCTACTCTTTGAAGAAGTAACTAATTTGCTTCTCCTATAGCGCTTGCTTCTGTTTGCTTATAATTGTTCCTCAGGTTTTGGTCTGTGCTCCAAGTAATGTTGCCGTTGATCAGCTAGCTGAGAAAATAAGTGCCACTGGTTTAAAGGTCAATTACTACTAAGTTATTTCCTTTTACTTATGTTTCAGTATTAGTATGGGGATCTCTTTCACAGTTCAAGTTGTTGCAAGTTGATTACGTTCATGTTGTTTGGTTATGAATATACTCGACTAGAGGGATCCTTGTTACTGTGTCCCCTGCCAATGATGCCCCACCCCAAACTAAAAGAATATAAATTTAATGTGCTAAATGATCAAATGTCTTAACTTTGCTATCACATTTATGTTCTGTACTTGCCAGATATACTAATTGGTTTTTTTTTTTTTTTTTTTTTTTTTTTTTTTTTGTGATAAAGGTTGTCAGACTTTGTGCTAAATCAAGGGAAGCTGTTAGTTCTCCCGTTGAGCATTTAACCTTGCATTATCAGGTTTGACTAAATGTGGAATTTATGTTCCATCTCTTCTGCTGTCGTGGTGAATTTCTTTAGAAGACAGAAAACGGCCTATATGCTCCACGTTATGCACATATCAAAGCGCATTTGGGCCTTGTCCATATTCTTTTCCTTCTCTGTTTACAGGTTAGACATCTTGACACATCTGAAAAGAGTGAACTTCACAAGTTACAGCAACTAAAAGATGAACAAGGTATGTAACTTTTTTTTTTCCTCTTTTCAGTTTGTATTTACTCTGTTTGAGTGGGTTTGAGGCCCTTGGAATTTGTGTCATATTGCACGATCCTGTGCTATCAGTTAGCTTTCATTATTGCTCATCTGTGTGAAATGTAAATCATATTTTCTGAATATTTTTAATCTCTATCCATTAAGTAGTTTGGGGTTTCTACTTCAAGTTTTGAAGCAAAGGGGTCTGGGTGACACTATTGCATACTTCTTTACTGACTGGAGATTTTGGTTCATGTATACGGGTGCTTTTTATTAATATTCAAAATTTGTGAAGTGGAAATTTACATATATTTGCTTAGAGATTTCCTCATATTTGAGGGGGGGGGGGGGGTTTGAGGGGCGCCAGCAAGGAGACTCTGAGCTGCTCTAGGTGCTGTATTGAAGCTTCATGCATCCCTAACGATGTTCCTGTTTTAATTTATTTCAAACTAATTAATTTTAGGGAATTTTTGCTGGAAATGATTAATTAATATGTTGGAAACTCAGGTGGAGGGGAATGAAATGCCAGGTGTCTGAAACTATTCATTTTCATCTTAGAGATTTTCTGGGCTGATTTATCAGCAGAAAATCACTAATGTAAACATTCCATGTAATTGTTAACTTTCAGTTAAAGCCTGCTTAAACTAGTCTGTTTTGGTTTATGTGAACGCATTTTTGTTTTTTGTATCGAATTTACTACTTACTTTATGTGATTGGATGTTGAATAAATAGTGCTACTAGAATGGTCCTTTTTGGGATATTTGTAACTTGCTTTTGTCTTATCTGTTGCATCGAAGATGCTTATCTTGAAGTTTTCCCTGCATCATCATGAATGTTTTATCATAAATTTATTCCCTGTTCAAATGAACTTTACAGGAGAATTATCCAGCAGCGACGAGAAAAAGTATAAAGCACTCAAGCGAGCAACTGAAAGGGAGATATCTCAGAGTGCTGATGTTATCTGTTGTACATGCGTTGGAGCTGGGGATCCTCGGTTAGCAAATTTTAGATTCCGCCAGGTAAAAGCAGGCATTTTCAAACTTGAGAAGTTTTTTGACTTTTTTTTTTGTTTTTTTTGGGGGGGTGGGGGGATTAGAGTTCAACATATTATCTTGATCTCTTGTTTTCTAATGCCAAATATCAAATTATTTGTAGGTCCTTATTGATGAATCCACTCAAGCATCAGAGCCTGAGTGTCTTATTCCGTTGGTTCTCGGAGCGAAACAGGTAATTGGTGGAGTTAGCTTCATTATATGCTTGGTTATATTGCTGTAATCTTTAATAATAAGATTATTGCAGGTTGTTCTTGTGGGAGACCACTGTCAGCTTGGTCCTGTCATTATGTGCAAGAAAGCTGCTCGGGCTGGTCTTGCCCAGTCTCTGTTTGAACGTCTTGTGCTTCTCGGTGTCAAACCGATTAGATTGCAGGTGATTGTTGTACTGCGGTTTGGATTGATGACTCCATTTCGAGGAAACATGTTCATGAACTCTATAGTTTTCACTTCACTGATCTTTAGTTAATTAGGAATTACTAGCATGTTTGCTTCCTGTAATTTTACACAAACCCTACTTGGCTATGCCCCTCCTCTGTTTCATGTTTCTTCTTTCTATAACCCCAAATCCGAAGGAGAAAGTTCATTAATAACAAAAATATTAAATTGATGATATCTGATGTCTCTTTTGTTGTTTCTTTTCATCGTTCCCTGAGGTGTATAAAATGAAATATGCACTTGGGATTGTGAAATGGGAACACACGACCATAAGCAGATGTATGCACTTGAATTATGATGAATGAGATGCTTGTATACGATAAAGCTTTGTCCATCATGCTGCACTCAGCCCATTACATTGATATATGTTTTTACTTGTGTTCGCATATTGCTCTCTGAATATTTGTAAGATGAATCTTTTGCTTGGTTTGCAGGTTCAATATAGGATGCATCCTGCTCTATCGGAGTTTCCATCTAATAGCTTTTATGAAGGTACTCTTCAAAATGGGGTCACAATAAATGAAAGGCAATCACCTGGCATTGATTTCCCTTGGCCAGTGCCGAATCGTCCTATGTTTTTCTATGTTCAGGTATGCTGTACTGCATCATTTCATGCGATGTGTATTTGTACCACTTCTATGATATTTTGTGTGTTATAATGCTTATGTGGAATGGATGGGAGTGATTTTGGGTGCTCTTTTTATTTGCGGAAGCTTTTTGTTATGGGTTCTGCTCGACTTAGAAGTCTTGTACCCGTCATGCTGCTATTTTTGTAAATAATGGGACTTTATCAAGTGCTCAAACCAGAACATCCTTCAATTTTTTTCCTTGCATTTTTGTTTTGAAAGGATTTATTAAACCATTTTAATGGACTTGTATAGATGGGACAAGAGGAGATCAGTGCTAGTGGAACATCATATTTAAACAGGACTGAGGCTGCAAATGTTGAGAAAATTGTTACCACATTTTTGAAGAGTGGTGTTGTTCCTAGTCAGGTTCAGAAAAGCTTCTCTATTACTTGGATATGCAGCTTGGACCTTTTCTTTTTTCTTCCTTCCTTTTCTCTTAAAACACGATTCTTATATATTGGTGTTCGATAGATTGGTGTCATAACACCTTATGAAGGCCAGCGAGCATACATTGTGAATTACATGTCTCGAAATGGCTCCCTGCGGCAGCAACTATACAAAGAAATTGAGGTGATAAGCGATATTGATTGTGTGTATAGCAAAACCTCCCCGTGCTTGGAGCTGTAATAACATTTCTGTTTATCAGGTTGCAAGCGTAGATTCATTCCAGGGAAGAGAAAAAGACTACATAATTTTGTCTTGTGTTAGGAGTAATGAGCATCAGGTTGGTTCTCAGGCTTCTATTGCATTATTTGTCTTGCTTTTATGCGCATAGCTTGGTTCTTGGGCTTCTAATATGGAGTTATTTTTGTGGCCCAGTTGGATGGAATAATTTAATTTCCTGCCAGTTCTAAGCTTAGTTGTCATATTGGTCGACACATTGGGTAATTTACAATTTGGAAATTGTCCACAGGATGGGCAACAGAATTCGGCATGTGATGTTTGTTTCGTTCTTATCATTACTAGGCCTTGCAAATAACAGATTACTGAATCAATTGAACAAAGCACTTCCATTTGATGTATCTATCCCACTCAGAAATCCTATCAAGCCTCCATGTTCCTGTGTATCATTTTCAGCTATAAATACAACTCTTTCACCATTTTCCGAAATCACTACCGATATGGCGATTCTCATACATGAGTCAGTTTTGGATTTCCATTATGTTTATTCTGGTGTTATCCAGATCTTATATGGATAACCATTAACCCATGATCATATATCCTGTTATTGGAGAAATATAGTTGGTTACACAGGAATGTCCTACATTTGATTTTTCAGTCTTGCAACTTTATGAAGCTACTTAGTTGCAAAACATTACAAAGTCTTTTTTTCCGTCCTTTTCCTTTGTTGAATAAGTTTTGTCTTCGAGCTAATACAGGGTATGAATAAACATAGTGCTGTTCTGAATAGGTGTACTGTGATTAATCCTCTGGTCTAATCTTAATGATAATGTTTAGGGCATTGGCTTCCTCAATGATCCACGCCGGCTTAATGTTGCCCTCACACGTGCTCGCTATGGTATTGTTATACTGGGAAATCCTAAAGTTCTAAGTAAGCAGCCCCTGTGGAATGGCCTATTAACTCATTACAAGGTATTGCTTCCACTAATCTTTTTCTTTTTGCTGCCGCCATGCAAAACTATGGGATAATTGACTTAAAAATTCTCCTTCAGTAACTCTTGTTGCTTGCTATTATCTCCTTGATATTTTATCTTATTCTTTTTGGAATGCTGTTGTGACACTTTTTGCTATTCTTTCTTCATTAGGAACATGAGTGTTTGGTTGAAGGACCTCTGAATAATCTAAAGCAGAGTATGGTTCAATTTCAAAAACCCAAAAAGGTAAGCATTAAATACATAGCTGCTTACTCAATTTGTTATGTTATTTTTTCTTCGAACTTTCTTTACTTTCGGTTCTTTTTCTTTTTCTTTTGACATGGGTCTTGTGGTTCATGTGACTCAGATATATAATGAGCGAAGACTTCTCTATGGCGGCGGACCAGGAATTGTTCCCACTGATGCTTTTGGATCTGTCGCCTCAAGCCCAAATACTGATAGGAGGGGTCCTCGCTCTAGAGGTATTCATTCCTGCTAGCTTTCCCATTCAAATGGCATCTTAGTTGTCCAACTGAGATGCTTGTTGTTAGGAAGTGTGCTCAAGCTCATGTTTTTATGAGAGATTTATAGTGCCAGGATCTAGTTGTCCTGAAACAGAGGTGAATGACCAATTTTTTAAGCAGGTCCCTATATGCCTTCGGGCCCACCCAATGGTGTTCATAAGCCTGGTGTTCACCCTGCTGGCTATGCAATGCCTCGGGTGCCCCTTCCTCCATACCATGGAGGGCCTCCATCGCAGCCGTATGCTATTCCAACTCGAAGCTCTGTTCCTCAAGTTCCACAACCCGGAAGCCGAGGGTTTGGTGCTGGTCGTGGGAATCCCACTGCACCCATTGGTAGTCATCTACCACACCTGCAAGGCGGGCAACCCCCCATTGGAAGTCATCCATCTAATTTCAATTTCCCGTCTATGGAGAATGCTAGTAGCCAGCCAAATGTGGCTGGACCAATGTCTCAACCTGGATATGTTTCTAATGTTAGTTCCAATATGAGTCCTCGTAATTTTTCTCTTGCGCGCTAACCATAGATTCATATTCTGTAGAATAGATTCGGTTAAAACCTAATATATTATTTTGTAAAATTCAGGTGGCAGGTCAAGGACACAGCCAAACATACAGGGATGGTTTCTCTATGGGTGGCATGTCTCAGGTTATTTATTTTGGGCCTAATTACTAAAAAAAAGTAAAATATGTGATTGAGGGAAGTTTTAGCTGAACCTTAAAAAATTGTCAGTTAAACCCCACCTTTAAGATTTTGTGGCCAAATTATAATTTTTTTTAAAATCAATGATTTTGTAAGCTGACTGAGATAGAATATGAGTGGTATTTGACCAAAAAATTAGGTTGGCCACAATTACACATATTATAAAGGTTGTGGTTTAATTGACAATTCTTAAAGCTTTGGTTATATTTGCACTTATATCCAAAAGTTTGGCTTATTTTCATTTTTCTTGGTTTTGTCCTTTATTTAGCACTGAAGCTGTTCATTCATTGTTAACATGTTTGATGATTTCTTATTGCTAATTCTTTGACTATGCTGCAGGACTTCTTAAGTGATGATTTTAAAAGTCAGGGATCACATATCCCTTATAATGTTACTGAGTTCTCCACTCAGGTATATGAGACTCGTCATCATTCGTATTATTAATTTTTAGTTTACTGTGTTCTTGTTCTTGTTTACCAGTGGCATTGCTTGACAAGCCTTGGAAGATCAGCTGATGTTTGTTCACATTGATTCTTTCAATTATACAGGCTTCTCAGGGTGGGTATGCTGTTGACTACGTTACACAAGGGTCTCAAGGCGGATTTCCTGGGAGCTTTTTAAACCAGAACTCTCAACCTGGATATGCTCGTTTTGCTCCAGGGAATGAATACATGTCTCAGGTTTGAGTACGAAATTTGTACTTGTCCTTTGCGATATCTGCTTCAGGCTATATCATCACTCATTGTTTTCATCTACCTACAAAAAATTCTGCTTTTGTGCTGTAGATGTAATTCTGTTTTGTGAATGGTCTAGGAAAGGCATCGGTCTCATTATTGAGGAACATCAAATCGTTGAGACATGTAGTGAGATTCTGTGAATTTGTTGAATTCCAATTGGATGACATTTGATTGTGAAAATTATTAAGGTTGCATTTGGATTGAGGGATTCCGAAATCAAGGTGATTTCACATGAATTGATTTAAAATCCTTTGTATTTGGAAATCCACTTGTTTCAAATCCATTGTTTGGATGCTGAGTTCAAATGAGTGGATTAGAATTGTTTGATTTTTTTTCTTCATTTCATTTCTTCTGCACAAAATAGATGATAAGGAAAGTTTGAATTTGTGTAGTGTGCGTGTTTGAAGTGTGTGGTATGTGTGAAGTGTGTAGTGTGCGTATGTAAAGTGTCTAGTGTGTGTGTGTTTGTAAAGTGTGAAATCCTTCCAATGTGTTTTATGTGGATATATATATATATATATATATATATAATTGTGAGAGTGAAAATGAATTTAAAAAATGACTAGGTTGTGGAAAATATTTCAGATCTCTCTATGAACTAAAATTTGGAAGGGGTTTAAAATCTATGTATTTTAATTTTCAGCCAAACAATATGGATTTGATTGTGAATTTCAAATCTATCTCTTGAATCCATTGCAAAATCCCTCCATCCAAACACAGCCTAGAGGTTTTATATGACAGCCTTAGTGGAAGTTAAATTGCACAATTTTAGTCTCTCAGTTTGAAAGTACAAGACGATATTATTCCTTTCTGAATACTAATTTTTTTTTTCCCTAGCAGGTCATGTTAGTTTTCTTTCTGAATATTAACCTTTTTCTTTAAACAGGTCGCGTGAATTTTAAGTTTCCGTAACTTCGATTAGTATATACTTAACATTTATTTTACACGTTTTCGAGAAATTGTCTGAAATGATGACATCTAAACTTTTATTTAGCTCATTGTTATATATTCTTGTCATCTACTATTTTCTTTTGAACTATAAAGGTACTATGGTTAGAAACCTATTGGAGTAAAATGTGATCTTATTTTATTAGTGCTTGCAGGTAATAAATAGAAATTCTGATTTAGATCATAAAAAATTAGAATTAGCTGACAATTACTGATGCCAAAAAATTTGGGTTTGCAGAAGTTTTACCACACATAATTGAACTATAACATGGTTTTTCTGGGCATATTATGACTTTTTATGGGTATTGTGGCTATTCTGTTATTCTTTGTGTTCGGCAGTAAGAAAAGTAAAGTTTAGTAGCAGTTCTTTTTGTAGTGGTCAAGGGATGGATAGTATTGGAATATTAGATTAACAATAATATACAGGGAAAAACACGTAAAGTTCCGAGGGTGAATTGCAACAAAAAAAAGTTTATATGGCGAGCAAAAACACGTAAAGTTCGGATGGTAATATGTAAGTTTCCCTAATATACATGCACAACAACTTCTTGTCCTTAAGTTGCAACGTGAGGTTGTTCTAGGTTTGAATGCTTTTAGAACTGAATAATACAAGAGTCTCAGATTATTTTTTTCCCCTGATTTTATTTTATTCATAATACCCTTTTTATTTCAGAGTGACTTACTAAAGTGATGAAAGCTAGTAGTGGAAAAGCTCAATTTAAATTTAAAAAATGGAAAACAATAATTACCATTTTTGTAGATGGATACAACTATCTGTTGATTAATTTGAATCATACCGTTTGGCTAGTCAAGAGGGTTGCAAACTTTCAATCTCTGCAGTTGGTGTTGGGAGGATATTCAACCTGCCACCGATGGGTTTCTCCTTCCGTCACTACTTGACTTGACATTATTATTATTATTTCAATGGTCCACCTTATTTTGCTTTAGTTTGAACTTTAACACCTTCACTTGTTCCAGGAGTATATGTCCCATGGTTCTCAAGGATTATTTACACAGGCACCATTCAATGATCAAACTCAAGATGATGCTTCTCAGAACCACTTCGGTGTGGCCAATGCCAATCCGCTTCAGTCACAGGTGTCTTTTCCTTTTCTTTTGTCGTTTTCTTCTCTCTTTTTTTTTTTTTTTTCTGGTTTTGTTTTTGTGTGTGTGGGGCTCGTGGTGGGTTGGTGATATCTCATAACAGCTGAAATTCTCTGAATTTTCAAGATGAAAATTGTTGGAGGGGATCGTAGGATTTGTATTCTATCTGAATCACTCTTTTTGATTTTCACTTGGAGTTTGTTAAGTGAACATCTTGCTTGTTTTTTTACAGCTGAACCCCCTCTATTCACAACCATTTGCGCACTACAATTCGCAGCCGCTAAATGTACAAAATTCTCAGCAGCAGCAATCATCGCAAGGATCACAACAGAATCATAACCTTCACTACAATGGTTGATGGCTGTTTGACTAATGTTTTGATGACTGGGTTACTGTCTTTGCGTTCAGATATCTGGTGTGTGGCTGCCTATATATATAAATACATGTAATGGTTAACATGATCCGTTTGGAGCTAGATCGTCAAAAATGTCACACAAGTGCATGAGATTTTAGTTTGACTATGAGGAGGCTCTCAGTTGAGGCAAACTACACGTTTGCTTGACCAGAGATGAGAAGAAAGATAAGATAACCCCCAAAACGGCACATGTCCAGCAAACGAAAGGCTGGCTTGTCAGGCAGCACGGCCAGTTGCTTCCGGTCAGTGGCGTCGAGCTTTACACAGCATGGCCGGGCAGATCTGACCTCGTCTCTCCTGGTGTTGTGTAATTACTCTATTAGATATTTATGTTAGGTTTGATGATGACGATGTTGCTGATCACTTATTGACGGTGAGTGTGTTAATGAATTTATCTTCACTGATGAAAGAAGTGAAGATTTGCTTTTCCAAAATGATTTGCTTTGCTTAGCTGTCATTAGTGAAATCTAATCGCTTGCAAGATATCGTACTATAAGATTTTAATCTGCCAAAATGTTTTGTTTCTTAAATCGTTGTGTATATTTTGTTTTGTACTGGTTTCTTAACTTCTGTTAAGACGTTCTGTTCAGAACGTGGTAAACTTGTGATCTCAGGTTGTGTTTGGAGAGAGGAATTTGGAAATTAAGGTGATTTCGGATGAATTGATTTAATATTCTTTGTATTTGTAAATCTACTTATTCTAAATATTTTCTTCGATGTTTGAATTGTAAAGAGTGAATTTGAATCGTTTAAACTTTTATCTTTTACTTCTTAAAAGTTGATAAATGAAATTATGGTTGTACGTGATGAAATGAATCCGGATCTAACATATACTCCAATCAAGAAAAATATTCTGGAATACTATTTTTGGAAAAAGAAAGAAAAGGCGCGATTTTACTAGTTTATTATAATTTAAAGAATCAAGTAAGCATGTGTATGTGTTAAATGTAAGGTTTTGTGATGTGTGTGAGCGTGTGAAGTGCGTGTAAGGTGTGTATATAGTGTGTAGAGTGTTGTTTGTGTAGTGCTTGTGTGAAGTGCGTGTAAGGTGTGTGTATAAAGTGTGAAGCATGTGTTGTGTAATGTGCGTGTAGTGTGTAGTCAGCGAAGTGTGTATATGTGAAGTGTATGCAGTGTTTGTGATGTGTGTTGGTGTGTGTAGTATGTAATGCGTCGTGTGTATTTTGTGTAGTGTGTACATGTGAAGTGTGAGAACTGTGTAGTGTGTGATAATTATGTGTGTATGTACTCTGCTTGCATGTGGTATGGTATACATATCTATCCTCTCAGAACTTCAGTGAAGTTCACTACAGGTACATATGTATCTATCTTCTCAAAACTTTAGTAAAGCTCACTACAAAGGATTCGAATCCGTAAAAAGTATGCTTTAAACCTCCTAGGTGCACTCTTTTTGATGCTGGGTATTATCATATTTTTGTAAATTAAAGCGAAAGCATAATTGTAGCATTATAGTACTGCAATTAAAAAGTGTATCTGTATTGTAATAATAATATTTGTTGATCAATTCAGTTATAATCGGCTCTTTCTACTCTACCACTTGGATACTACCGAAGTGGGTACATATTGAAATTGTTCACAATGTAAGTAGAATTTCCCTATTCGAAGTGGACATTGATCCTAAATTCTAATATTAGGGATGACAATGAATCGGGTTGAAACCCGAATCCGCCATAAACCCGCTTTGTGTGGGAAGGGTTCAAATCCGGTCAAACGAGTATTGTCGGGTTTGAATTGGGTAGTGGGTTTTGCTAAATCTGCTCCTAACACGGCCCTTATCTATTATATATATTAATATTTTATTTATTTTTAATTTATTATAGTAATATATTTCACTTACTACTAATTTTTACCATCACACTTTTATTGTTTTGACTTGTTTTATTATATTTGATTCAGTTTCAGAACTTATTTAGTTATTTTAGTGAATGAATTTTTATTCAATAGTGTATGTTTTATATTATACTAGTAAGTGCTCCCGTGCGATGCACGGATATATTATGTGTTCTCGGAAAAAAATTGGGTGTGATGTTATAGAATTTAAATATTAAAAAAGTATTTTTAAGTAAGCAGATTTAATTGTTAATGCTCAAATATGTATTATGTAAAATTATTACTGCTATCAATGCACAATCATGAATCTCATCA
>JAUEKW010000013.1:1005848-1017766 GCA_032274785.1 Ajuga reptans
TTACTTGGGGAGAAAGAATATTGTGATATATTAGTATATATATATCAGATACATATTCAGTTCTCCCTAGCGTATACACACGCGAATATTCATACTCCAAGAGATGTCCACACATCTGATTGCAATAGAGTTCGTGAGAACACTAGAGAAGGCTTGGAGGTTTGGAGCGTGGTAAATACAAAGAGATATGATAAAGCACGCTACAAAGGTATTCCATGAACCATTCTAGCATAGATTAATTGATTGTAGAACATATAGTAATATATCGATCCTACAACGATGATCCGATTGTCAATATCTATTATTGTTTATCGGATTAGAATCGTGGTTCTAACAAAGCCAACAATTAAAACTTCGGATATGTATATGTTAAGTTAATAATTCTAAGATATTTTTGCCAAAAAGATATGTTTTTAATATTGTTTATGCAGGATCTTATTTGGATAAGGAATATGAAATCTATTATACAAATCCAGAAGATACTAGGGTAAAGAGGAAAAGATATCACACAAATATATATACAAGAGTCAAGAGAGGACAGTACACATCGAATACACTACTGTGTTGAGAGCAATTATTATTTCCTGGTATTCGACAGAAAATCTGAACATGTGTTTCCAGAAGTTACTTCGGGAGAAGGCAGAAGTTACTTCGGGAGAAGGAGCTTCAAGCGTACTCGGGAGAGTACGTTCGACCTTCGGTGGTGTGCCGTGTCAGAGTCGAAGAAGTCAACGGGAGTTGCTAGACATTATTGGTAATTGAATATGTTAGATATAGAAGTGGATCTTCTTGTAAATCATAACTTATTCTGAAACGTTATCAATAATATAAGTCTGAGGGGACTGAGGGATTCAGTCCCCGTTTATTCATGTGTGATTTCTGATATGTTATTTTCGTTTTAAACTCGTGTTAATTTCTATTGTTTTAGTGTTATAACATATAGTTGTGCAGCATAGAAATTTCAGTATAGAATATCAATACGAAAATTGAAATTAACTAACATGTTATACAATTATTAAATATATAAATAATGAGGGGATTCTTGCCTAATGCATTTAGTTAATCTAATTTTATTAAATATTTTTCTTTGTAAATGTAAATGGGTTCAAGACTTCAAGTAATGGAGGCAAACCTAAATCCTAACACTTTTTTCTTTCCTAACCCGTTCCAGCTATTTAGACCTACCCAACCCTCTTAAATACGATTTGAATGGACAAGTACCCGACCAATTATCATCAATTGTGTGAAGTGTGAACAATTTTTTTTTGAAAAAATATAAGCAAGAAATAAAAAAAGTAGTTTTTTTTTAGGAAAAAAAAGTGATATTTGTAAGATATAACAATTTCTTCAATAACATAATATAATATACATGTTTAATTTTAAGGCCATGTTTGTTCTAGGATGGTCCCATCGGACGTGAGATGGGGCTATCCGTACATTCAAGTTGAGTTGGACGGAGATGAGATTTGCCCCATCTTACTTTCATCCTCTTACATTAATCTCTCATTTTAATAACAATAAAAAACCCAACAAAAAAACTATTGATTTGACTGCTACAGTGCACATTCAACCCCACCCCATCAATCTTCTGGATGTAGTTGGACTCCAACGTCCATTGGACGTAGTCCATTCGGATGTACCAAATTCTGGGGTTTAAATTTTATCTGAATATGTAATGGGGTAAAAAGTCACCTTTTCGCTGCAATATACAAATTTTTTAAATTGAAGACTTTGCTGCTGCACAGTCCATAGTTGTTGCCGTCGTCTTCACTTGCTTTTCGATTCACCGCTCCAGGTCTCTCCAGTCCTCCCTCTCTCTAGATACGTAGGTAATTGTGTTCGATTTCATCCAATATTGATATAAATCATGTTTCTGATTTCATTATCACTGATCGATATAATCATTCTGGCACTGATCGTCTAGCCCGCCGTTGGATTCTTCTCAATCTATCAATCAATCAGTCAACATCCTCTTAAAAAAATAACTAGATAGTGGTTGCTGCTTCTTGAAATTCTTGGTTCATAATTTTTTTAAAGGGGGTTTATAATTATTAGCTCCTTGGATCTTGAGAAATTAAAACACTAAAGTAAGCTTGAGTTGATCATGCCTTTATATTATATTTATAATGAGTGGAGGAGCTAATGGTGAGTTTGGATTTATCTAATCGTCGAACATGATTAGAGTAGGCGATTGCTGATTGCATCCAAATTCCAAATGGCATCCAAGAATTATGTTTAGCTAAAAATAATAGAAGTGCCAGTATTTATTCAAGAGGTTTTATTTGTGGTGAGAGAATATCTATTTTATATCTGTTTCTTTCTTAATGTGAATTAAAGTTATTGCTGTGCTCAGGTTAAAACGACATCCCGGTCATCAGAGCGGTAATTGCCGAGTAATGGCAGTGTGAGTTGTATTCTTTTGCCTTTCCCTTATTGTTCATGTCCATGAATTGCTTTTCCCATTTCAATTTGGTTATTGGCTATGGTAAATCATGTAAATGCATTGATTATGGCTTGATTTATGATTCACAGGGTTGCTTCTGCTCCGGGGAAAGTCTTGATGACTGGTGGATACCTTATTTTAGAGAGGCCTAATGCTGGGATTGTACTGAGCACAAATTCTCGCTTTTATGCCATCATAAAGCCACTCTATGAGGAGCCTAAACCTGACAGTTGGGCATGGGTTTGTCACGATCTATGAAATTTGATCCCCAGTTTAATATGAATTTCAAGTTTTCCGTAAAAAGCTATAAAAGGATGGTGCAATGATGAACCTTTATAGCCTGCATTATTTATTTCTATGTTGAGTTAAAATGGTACTTCGCTCCACCAGCTTAATCTTTTAGATGAGGTTATCATTCACAATTTGATACAAAGCTGAGACTTGTCAGTTTTGTTTGGCCTGTATGACTTCAGTGTTTCTCATGTTATTTTTCAATGTCTGCCGATAAGGAATCTGGGTGTAGTACTTTATGTAATACTGAGTGAGTTGGTGGCGTAAACCGAGCGCCATCCTTGATCCGGATGCTGTTATTGTTGTTGCCATCTATTTTTTCTCTATTGTGGCTCAAGCTTTTCTGTTATGCCAAAAAGTTGTGCATTTCCAGTTTGCTTTCTTAAACAACTCTTGATTCCCTTTCCAGGCATGGACGGATGTGAAACTGACTTCTCCTCAGATGGAAAGAGAAAGTATGTATAAATTGTCTCTCAAGCATCTCCAGCTACAGAGTGTATCCTCCAGGTGAAACACCATATGGTCCATAGCCATCTGATTTTCTCAATATTGATTTTATTAAGTGAATCTTGAATAACCGTATGAATAAAACCTGCATTAAACTTATTGCCTCCATTAATTGATCATCAAATGCAAATAAAATTTACATAGTTGTACTATCTCTGACCCATTTCTTCCTTTTGACAATTTCAGTGATGCGAGGAACCCATTTGTTGAATATGCATTGCAATATGCTGTTGCAGCAGCACGTTCCATGTTTGACAAAGCCAAGGAGGAGGAGTTGCAGAAACTTCTGTTGCTAGGTATAGTCTGATATGGAGCATTGGATCTTTATCTTGTATTTAACTGACCTTCAAGTTCTAATGTTTGTTATTGATTAGTATGCAGGTCTTGACATTACAATATTAGGAAGCAATGAGTTCTATTCATATAGGAATCAGGTGATCCACTTCTTCAGTTATCTTCCGGATTCTCTTACAAAGAGACTTTTACTTGACTGCTCTTCGAAGTAATGTTTAATATAATATAGGTTCCATGTCGGAGGGGTTCTAAGTTAGAAGCACTCATATGATTAATGTTTACTTTAAGAAATTAATATCAGATCTATAAAATGTTGTATAGGAATTTCAACTGGGCTCTCTCTTGTACAGATTGAAGCACGTGGGCTGCCACTGACCCCAGAGTCATTGGCTTCCCTTCCACCTTTTACATCGATTACATTCAATGAGGAAGAATCAAGTGGACAAAAAAGCAAACCTGAAGTTGCCAAAACTGGATTGGGCTCGTCAGCAGCTATGACTACTGCAGTTGTTGCCGCTTTGCTTCATTACTTTGGAGTAGTCAATCTTCCCTCAGGGTCGAATGGTCCTCTTCAAGGGACTAAAGTTTCTGAGGATCTGGATGTTGTGCATATCATTGCTCAAACTGCTCACTGTATAGCACAGGGAAAAGTTGGTAGTGGTTTTGACGTGAGTTCTGCTGTTTATGGTAGTCAGAGGTATATCAGATTCTCACCAGAAGTACTTTCTTCTGCTCAGGTACTCATCTTTCTGGTTCAACCAAATAATTCTGGTCTAGAGTGGAATTGTTATAGCAGTTAAGTCCACAATACAGCGATACTGGGAGACCATAAGATGAGTCACTTTGGGCGCTTCTTTAGTGAAGGCACAAGGACTTCCTATATGCTTTCGCAATCACCGTTACCTGTACAATAAGTTAGTTGAGATTTTATATATATATATATATTTTTTTTCTTTTTTTCTTTTTACTTTCTTTGGGAAAAGAAAAGAAGAAGAAAATGTCTAGTTTGACCAAACTAATTCATATATCAACTGTAAAGATTATGTTAAAGACCCCTTTAAACAACTGTCATGTCATTAGAATATCACCATGATACTATTACGGAAATGGGTAAGTTCCTCTGAGACATACTACCAACTGGTAGATGTTTTTTGTGCACAGTAACCACTGATATGGTCGTACACAGTGGAATTGGAAGACTGAGATTGACACGATAGTTTCTAAATACTCATTAAAGCTTTTGATTAGCTACTGCTTTATAAGGTTTTTAGTACTTGTGAAATAGTTTAATATCTTTCTAGAATGAGACTCCTACAACAACTAATTGTTAGAAGAGGTGTAATAGGGTTAGTTTAGGTGGCTTGATGGGTATCAAACCATAGAGAATTCGTTTCCCTAGTGTTTTACACGCTTAGACTCAGAAGTAATGCTTTTAGCCTGAACTGATAGCATTGTGAGGGACTCTTCATCCTTCTGTGGTTACCTTATCTTTAACTTGGTAAACTCTGTTTCTTATCCATTAAAAAGAACTTCCTACCTGTTGTACTTAATAAGGAGGCCAAGAAAAAATAGGATTTTGCATGGAATATGCTCACTTTGCTTGTTCCTATATCTGGCTAAGTTGATTGCAAATAGAAGCATTATTCGGAATATTGGTTCTCTAATGGATTGCAGGATGCTGCTCAAGGGACGCCAATGGAAGAGATCATAGGAAATGTACTAAAGGCCAATTGGGATCACGAGAGGACTAAATTTTCATTGCCTCCAATGATGACATTAGTAAGTTCTAGAATATGCATGCATGTAATGTTGATGCTAGTAGAAGTATTTACTGCTACTTTATCAGAACTTTTCATTTCCACCAAGTACAGTGCGCAATTTTCTTACTTACTGGTGTGTTATTTGAGGCTAACTTATTACCGCCAATTGTTGTGAGGAATTTATCTCTATGTCATCTTCAGGACTTTCTTGCCTACCTCTTGGCCAAACTACTAAAAATTGGGATTGCAGATCGTTATTTGAGATCATATATCTTTTCAGCTTATTTATTAACACTTCCATTGACCATCTGCAGTGTTTTGTACTTCTGTTGTAGACATGTTTAGTTGTAACAACTATACTGACAATCATTAAGAGTTAAAGCTTTCTTGTTTCTTTACCTCAAAGTTTGTGTCAATCTGATACACTTTCCCATTCATTGGGTAGGTTGAGGATCACCCTGGCCTATTTTTTATTAATTAATTTACTAGAAATATGCGACACTATCAAGCTTATTACTGTTTCATCCTTGTTAAGCCAAGTTTTGGGCCATCGAAAGATTAAATCATTGTTCTGGATCAGATACTCTGCTGATCAGATTCAGCCAGGTGGAAATTGATACAGAGGCTGTGGAGTTTGGAAGTGTAAATTTTGCACTGTAATGAAGCGTAAGCAGTTCATATTTTTCTAACACGGGTCTCTAATTATATACCAAGTGAGCATTCACAGTCTAGTATCCAAGTTCGTGTTTTTTACGACCAACCCACCTTACCCCAAAAAAAAAAAAAAAAGTTGGAAACTTTTTCAAATCCTGCACATACAATTAGAAACCAGGGATGGCAGCTTGTGCTTTTTAAATATTTGTATGATGTAATGTGGGCTCTCTTTCTTGGGCACACAATAATTATGACACACTTGCAGTTACTTGGAGAACCGGGAACTGGTGGATCATCAACACCATCAATGGTTGGCGCTGTAAAGAAGTGGCAAAAGTCTGACCCTCAAAACTCTCTTGAGACATGGAAGAAGTTGTCAGAATCAAATTCTGCACTTGAAATGCACCTCAAAAGCTTAAGTAAATTGGCAGAAATTAGTTATGATGATTATAGAAGTGCCATTAACAAATGCAGCAAACTTGCATCAGAAAAGGTATATATTATACCTTATTAATTTTTTTCGTCTTCATAACATGAGATGTCAAGCAAAAGAATATAAGTATTTGTTTTTGTACGGATACTCCTGCTGTCTGCAAATATAAATGCTAGAAGTTCTCCCATTTGGTATAAGTGCATTACATATCGAGACTTGAGCTTTGTCATGCAAACTGAATAATATTTATATTTTTCAATTGGGTAACTACCGCATTCTATTTATAGTTCTGGGGGTCTATACAATGTAATATAACTTGGTGAAGACTGAAGAGGCCTACTTATCAAATGGGTCCAAATGATGGAATACCCCCTCTTTAGTTTTTCAACTTTCTATGAGCATCTCTCTAAACCTAATCAACTACAAACGCCATCTTAGTTTTCAAATCAAAATTGTTGTGAAGATGCTGTATGGTAATTATGCATTATGCATATACATATATACATTTCCTTTCTATGAACACACTAACACAACCATGACTTTAAGCACCTATGACTTTAATATTCTGTATCAAGAAAACCCCTATTAATTATTATACAAAATTAATTTTCCTTGCTACTTTTTAACAGTGGACAGAGGGAGTTGTTGGACCAGATCAAATAGAAGTGGTTAAGGCACTATTAGGAGCTAGAGCTGCCATGCTCGCGATCAGGAGTAACATGCGCAAGATGGGCGATGCCGCTGGGATTCCTGTATGTTTTTTTCATTTATCTTGGAGCTTATTTATCACTTGGTTTTTTGTGTTCAAATCAATATTTATGCGTGCCATATCTGATAGAATTTAGAGGATTGAGCCGATAAGGTTCTCTCCCTTCTCTGGTTTCTAGTTGCATATTGCATGCCTATTGACCCTCAAAGACACTCATAGTCATATACTTGTAACTTCTGATAAGATTATCCTTGGAACTATTTTGAGATTCGTGTGATTCTTTTTCCTAAATCTGTCTAGCCTGGCCCTTTACTCACAGCATCTGAAATTCTGTCAGAAAATCTTCGTTGAGTTATATAGTTTGCTTTCTTTATGTCATACATGCCTATTTCTTACCTTTGGTGAAGGAAGATAAAAATATATATATATATATGGATTAGTTCTGCAAGTTTTGGTAGGAAACTATATCCTAGACTCTTTTACCCCTTCAAATATTTTAAGTGAAGTTAATTGAATAAAATTCTCCTGCCAAGAATTAAGTAAATATCTAAGCAGCCAGGTTCTCATAATTCATGTGCAGAAAGACAATTAAAGAACTTGATTAGTCTTTCTACTCTGAGTGATACATTTGAATCTGAAATTGCATAGTTTTGGGAAAAAACACATATTTTGCCTTGTGTCTTCGGTTCTTTTTCTCCCCTCAATTTTCACTTCACCACCTCCCACTATAATTTTTACACCTTTGCCTCTAATAGAAATAATTGACTTTTGTCCCCTCATTTGTTGAGATTTCCCCCCTACATATTCATTTTCCTTTGACTTTTGCCACATGCTCTAATAATGAAATGATAAAAGTTGATAATAAGAAATAAAAGTATAGTGGACAAAGAAATGTATGTACGAAGGGCAAAGCCTGCGATTTTCCTTTATCTTATGTCAAATTTGTTTTTTCTATGAAAAGTTTTGCCCATTCTCTGGTTCATCACATGGAAACTCTGAGTTGTCAACTGTGCTCTCATCATGCTCTGAAACAGTCCAATGCATTGCCAGTTATGCAATACCTATTCTACCCTTTTTCTCATCGAGGACATGCATTTTGCAGATTGAACCCCAATCACAAAGTAAGCTGCTTGATACCACAATGAATATGGAAGGAGTTGTATTGGCTGGTGTTCCTGGAGCAGGTGGGTTCGATGCAGTTTTTGCTGTCACCCTGGGGGATTCAAGCAGCAATGTGATCAAAGTTTGGAGTTCGCTTAATGTTCTTGCCTTGCTGGTAACAGAGGATCCTCGGGGCGTTTCCTTAGAAAGCAACGACCCACGAGCAACACAAATTACGGGTGCTGTTTCTTCCATTCGTATTGAGTGAACATTGATATTCTTATGCCTCTTTTAGTCTTATTATCAATTGAAAATTGGTTAGTAAGTCGTATTGTTTTTTTGGTGGGGATGTGGGGTTAAGTCGTCTCTAGTGATCCTTACCATTGTGAAATGAAAAATGTTTTATGTTGCAAGGAGACCAAGAGAAAGAACAGGCTGTTGTATTTGTTTCAAACGCTAGTAATAAAGTCTTTTACTTTGCCAACTATCATTTACATATTAATCTGGCAATATGGTGTAAACTTGGATCTGGTGCATTGGTGATGAGGGGTATCTAATATCTATTGTCTGTTGATGGTTGTATCTGGTGTTGATATATTTTGGCCCAACACTGCACCGTGGGCTGGCCACAAAAATAACGTCGTTTTGGTGCCCAGCACGCTGTGACACCCTGTAGAGGTTCCATTCAATATTTGAGTATGCAAATTCTTAATTTAATTTGTTGGTTGGAACAAATTGTGCTAACTTAGGTTAAGACCTGGTGTATTGCGCCACTAACTGCTCGTCCTGAAAAGATGCAAGCATTTGTAAAAGGGAGATAATATAAAATAGTATTTCTTGTAACTTATACTATAATTTTAGCATTGCCGCGTCATTCCTTATCATGCCAATTCTCTTATCAATCTTTTCTACAAAAATACCGGAATATACAATTCAGATACTGGCAATATTAAAAAAATGGGTATATGACATTTTTTGTTCATTTTTTTACCAGAAGTATTCATTCAGAAACTTAAAAAATCAATGGGTATATATGCTTCGTAATATTTAATCAAGTTTTAATGTTATTTTTTTGTTCCCTTAGATCTTTTAACTATTTTCTTTTTATTTGAAGTTGGGAAATTTTTAAGAATTTCCTAGCCTTTTCAGTTACAATGTGATACAAAATATGCCGGACAGATGGGCCAACAAGATGGGCTATTTCAATTTGGTTACTAGTAAGAGATTTAATTTGAGCCCACTGCTAACAGCCCCAGCCCATATCCAGAATCCATTAAAAACAGAAGTTGCAAAAGCAATAACTAGTCGGGCGGTAAACTAGGGCATAGTGACTTGTCGAGGCTTAGGCGAGACTAATTGGAGTATAGACATGATTAGGCGGGGAGTGAATTGGAAAATAAACATAGGCAGCCCGTGAGAACCTAGCGCCTAGGCGGAAATTAGTCGGAGCTAGTCGGATAGTTTAACAACATAAAAACACACATGTCATCAAACAGCATTGAACATATTAATGCTTACCATAACAATACAATCATCTATCTATATTACCATACAAGACCAAGAATGAAGAATAGATGACAACATCAATCAGCAACCAAAAAAAAAAAAATCAAAATAACAGAAGAAAAAAAACTGTAGAAAAAAAATCCCTGTTCCAACCTATATCTACTATACTCTTCCTAACACAGCAGCTTCTTGAGACCATAATGTTACCATCTTCACTCATCATCGTTAATTTCTTCGGCTGTCCGACCGTAAATCCTGACCGTCGCTTTTATCGGTGTCGCTGTTCTCCCTCTGTGAGTCGATCTCAATGCTACTCGCTCTGGTTCTTCTGTGCCTCCGATCCTAGACAATTGAAGCACAACAACTATGAGGTACATTATGTTTTAGACCTTAGGTTGAAAACTTCCTGAAAAGGACATTTCAGTTTAAATGTCACATTTATGGTGTCCTAAAACATATTGATTTTTCCACTTTGACAAGCAGCATTCAGATCACTCAATTGGACTTCACACGTACCTAATAAATTCTCGATGGTGATTAAGGCACGAAATGTGATTTATAAAGCGTAGTTTTCTAGTGAATGATAATCACCACAGGCAATCTCTAAAGTTGAAAATATAAAAGTAGCTGCACAGGTGAATTCATGTACACTTACCTCTCTTGGTATGGGATATTCTTCTGATTCGAGCATTCGGACAACTTGGCTCATCCTGGGCCTATTGTCTGAATCCGGGTCAACACAACGCAAAGCAGTCAGAAGAGCCCTTTTAAGGGCTCTAGTCGATGGCCTTGTGTCCATATTTGGATCCACCACTTCCTCCGACCATCTACTCCCCACCATCATTTTCAGCCAGTCAACCAGATTAACCTGTAAATAGTGAAATTACACGGTTTAAACAACAAATAACTACAAATTGCATTGTAAAGTTCACCGACTAACCAACCAAATGGAAAAGCCATGTCTTCGCGTAATGTTGTCATAGTGATTATTTCAGAGCATTTTTTAACAGAGAACACCCATAGAGTTTTCATAAGGAGTATGAAAGTAATGCCTTAACTAAGTACCTCTTGAGCAGGACGTGCGTAGTCTACCGGATCCCTTCCTGTAATTGCTTCTAACAACAAAACCCCAAAGCTATAAACATCACTCTTCTCGTTTAAAAGGCCAGTATTTGCATATTCAGGAGCCACATATCTGGGAAGTTGAAAGAAATGAGTTGAATAAAGTGAATTATTTCTTTCCATCACTAGAACACCAAAGACAAATGGCAAAAAAGAAAAAAGAAAAAAGAAAAGAAAAAAGAACTAACCCGAAGGTGCCCATGACTCGTGTTGTAATGTGACTTTTGCCAGCACCGAGCAGCTTAGCCAAACCAAAATCAGAGACCTTAGCATTGAACTCTTCGTCGATGAGAATGTTGCTTGACTTTATATCTCTATGAACAACTTTAGGTTCAATTGCCTCGTGCAGGTATGCAAGCCTGCAAGAAGCACCACACATGTAATGTTATCACTACAATGAAATCTAGATTGCAGAGTGGACTAAAAAAAAGGGAAAAAAAATTGCCTAACCAACTTACGCTTTAGCTGTGCCAAGAAGAACCTTCATCCTGGCCTCCCAAGTAAGGAAACCATGCTGGCGCATCGTACCATGAAGCCATTGCTCTAAATTGCCGTTGTTGACATACTCGTACACTAGAAGCCTAAAAGATTTAACATTATACCATTTTAGAATGTTAAGCATAAAATCATTATATCTTTGACCCTCAACTGAGTTTGTAACACTTTTTTCATCGAATTTGAGAGCCAAATCGGAGCTGGGAAAAACTTGTAACATGATTCACATGAGAAGCTGTACCTATGAGTTCCTTCAATACAGTAACCCAGAAGTCGAACCAAATTTTTGTGTCGTACATGGCCAATAGCCTCTACTTCCACGCTGAACTCTTTTTCAGCTTGGCCTCTGTTAAAACAAACATTACAATTATTGAGGCACAATATAAATACATAGTACAGCTGCTACTAGCTAACTAGCGATCCATGGTGATAAGTCCTAATTACTTAAGAGAGAGAGAGAGAGAGAGAGAGAGATGGGGAACCATTGCTACAGCAAACAGAAAGTAAAGAGGGGTCTCTGGTCTCCCGAATTCAAATTTGATACTATATATGTACATGAATTCGGAGATAATTGTAACAGAATATGATAATTTGTAATGATAA
>JAUEKW010000013.1:1079519-1099277 GCA_032274785.1 Ajuga reptans
TTATAAGGACATCAAAGTAACTTCTATGTTTAACTAACTTTGACTTTTCAAACATGACTCTTTTTATGGGACAAGAATAGTTTTGATACAGGACTCTTTTTATGGGACGGAGGGAGTACTAGTTAAAGTAATTTTTTTTTTTTTTACATCTACGTATGTTAAAATTAAATACGGCATAAATGCTATAGCTAATATTTAGACCAAATAATAGGTTGGTTGGTTGCTTGAGGTTAGAAGTGAAAATAGTCTAGACTTTTCATTGGACGTCCTAGACTTAATATATAGGCGTTAGGTCCAAGTGTGACCTACGAGAGTTTTTTTCAATAGGTCATGTGGGTTTTTTTTCGTGCTCAAACTTGGTATGAGCTTTGTTTAAAACATATTAAAGATCTGCAATATAAACTTATATACAAAAGTTATGTATCATTCTACGTCATACACATTTTTTTGTTTGGCAAAACCTTATATGTGAAATGGCTTGGACTAATTCTAGAAGTATTATTTTTTAGCCAAAAAATATCACTTAATTGATCAAAAGTATTACTTGTTTTAATAAAATTATGAATGGAAGCATCACTTGGATTGATACTTTTGTTAAAAAAAAAAATATTTTTGATCAATTAAGTAATACTTTTTAGCCACCTTATTGAGCGGATCTCAAAAAATGCGCTAAATAAAAATATATAAAAAAATTGAAGTTCATTTATATACATCCATTTTTCAGCGATTAAAATACTTTTTCAAGAAAAAAACTAATACATTTTTTAAAATCGGATTTGGTTCAACCCGTTACACATAAAAAGATCTTTACATGTGGGCCGCATAAGTGTTACTCTTTTTGTTTTTCTTTTTTAAATTGTTATTTGCATTTATTTAAATAAAATAAAGAGTTTTGAGTTATCCTAAATTCATAGACCATGTTTGTTTGGGTTTGCGGGCAAACCAGTTTAGGGTTTCCACAAACTCAACATCTAAAAAATACATGGTTTGCCAGCAAACCCTCACAAACTCACCTTTAATAATTATAATAATAATAATAATAATTATTATTATTATTATTATTACTATTATAATAATAATTATAAAAATAAAAATAATAATAATTATTATTCACTTTCATTAATTTGCATTCTACTCTAAAAAAATCACACACACTAAACCTATGGAAATCAAAACAAGCCTTTGCACTGAATTTGCATTTGTGCTAACTTTAGCTTTTGCCGCCATAATCTTTTACGAAAGTCTAAGCCTTAAGAAAAGAAGAGTAGCGGCAGCTCCTTTTCCACCCGGCTGTATCCTGTCATCGGCTGCCTGCCCGAAATGCTGACAAACAAGCCTGTATTCTGCTGGATACACAATCTCATGCAAGAATTCAATACAGAAATAGCATGTATCCGCCTCGGTGGTGTCCACGTCATCCCTGCCACCTCTCCAGGACTTGCTCGAGAGTTCTTGAGGAGGCACTGCGCGGACTTCGCCTCTAGGCCCGATGCGATATCAGCCAGGCTTATCAGCGACAATTACTTGACTGTAATCCTTTCGCCCATCGGCGATCGATCAATGGAGGAAAATGAGGAGAGTTGTTGCGTCGGAATTGCTTTCACCGGCAATGCACCTATGGCTCCATGACAAAAGGAACGAAGAAGCTGATCATCTTGTGACATGTGTACCAGTGTTGAAGCCCGAAAATTAACGGGCTTGTTAATGTGAGAGATGTGGCCCGGCATTATTGTGGCAATGTGATTAGGAAAATGGTGTTTGGTAAGAGGTTTTTCGGGCCCGGGATTAGAAGATAGAGAACATGTAGATGGGATATTCATATTCACTATCCTATCACATCTTTATGGTTTTGCCATTGCAGATTATGTTCCATGGTTGAAGATTTTCGATTTCGATGGACATAAAAAGATTATTACCAATGCTATTAATAATGTAAGAAAATACCAAGATCCAGAAATTACAAAGAGGGTTGAGATGTGGGAAAGAGGTATGAGAAACACAAAAGAGGACATTCTTGATATTTTGATTAACCTCAAGAATTCAAAAAATAGTTCCTTGTTGTCAATTCAAGAGATCAAAGCACAAGTTCTTGTAAGTACTTCAATTGCATGCACTTTAATTATTTAAATACTCCATTCGTTCCACAATAAGACCCCTTTTTGAAAAAGTACAATCATTTATTTTCGACTGGATATAATGATAGCGTCATTAGATAATCCATCAAACGCAGTGGAGTGGGCTTTTGCAGAGATGATCAATCAACCCGAGATTCTTATCAAGGCCCATGAAGAACTAGACAAGGTCGTCGGTAAAGACAAGACTAGTCCAAGAATCAGATTTGTCTAAACTAAACTATGCAAAAGCTTGTATAAAAGAGTCATTTAAGTTGCACCGTCTAGCACCTTTCAACCTCCCACATGTAGCGGCTAAAGACACCGTTGTGGGTGGCTACTTCATCCCGAAAGGTAGCCATGTGCTATTGAGTCGGCCAGGACTAGGGCGGGAACCCTAGAGTTTGGGAAGACCCTCTCAAGTACAAGCCGGAGCGCCACATCATGGACGTGGCGTCGGAGGTTATGCTTTCAAATCCTGAACTGCGTGTGTTTTCGTTTAGTACTGTTAGACGGGGATGTCCGGGCGTCGTGCTTGGTTCCACACTGTCGACGATCTTTTTAGCTAAATTGCTTCAGGGTTTTAGCTGGGGACCACCCAACTCGACAAGCATTAGCTTGGCTGAGACAGGCATTAACTAATTGCTCATGCAATGCCTCGTTTGGATTCAAAAGTTTATCTTTAGCTGGGAAATTAGAATTAGTATTGTGTTCTTGTCGATGATTATTTAGTTATAAGTCCATTATGCATGTAGCTTGTTATTGGGTATAAATTATAAAAAGAAATTGGATGTCGTTAATAACTTAATTGGGCTAAAAGCAATTTTGGTCCCGTAACTTTTAGCTTGTACAATTTTAGTTCCGAAAAAAATTAAGAATTCAATTTAATCTCATAACTCTCGAATTGGTCCACATTTAGTCATTTAATCTCAACAAGCAATATTGCATCAGATTATGATCATTTAACCTATGAACAAAACTTAGGATGGCAATCGAAATTTATTAATGGATCAGTAATCCCGATCAAATCGGTGGATGGTAGAGCATAAATTATTCACGAAAATAATTTTTTTATATTTTTATTTTATTAACGAGACATTAACTTTTAAAACATTTTTTTTTAGGACAAAAAACAATAATAATTAAAGGCTGAAGAAAACTAGTTATCAGTCTGCTAATTAATTTAGGGGTTAAAAAAAGAAGAGAGAAAACAAAAGCTAAAAATCATTCTGCCATCTAAAGCTTAAGAGAGTCTTTCCATTGACAAGATAATATTCAGCTTCTCAACAACAACAAACTCAAAATTGAGTACACAATCAAATAGGCATCCGTCGGCCAAAATACGCGGAGTTTAAGGCATCGAGGGTACCTCTGTCATATTTCTTGCTTCGCGCTATTGGCTCGCGGGTTCATATTTTCGTGAAACACGACTGATTGGCTCTTGAAAATACTGGAGCGAGATGAAGATCGCTTCCTGCTCTCAAAACAAAGGTATTGAGAGAGGGATTAGTAATGTGCAAGTGCAATTTGAAAGTGATGAAAATTTCAAATCCATGTACAGAAGACGTTACCTCTGTACGGATAGTTCTGCTCCCTTGATGAGGACAAGTATTCAGATAGGAATCGAATAAGTCGCGCACGTTTTTCCCCTGAAATTTGTAATATTTTTCGTTTTAGTTTTGCCTGCATTCATTCATTTTAGCTATAAGAGGTTGCTAGAGTTAAAGAAGAAACCTTCAAATTTTCGTCCTCTTCTACGCACTCTTCCAACCCCGAAAGCCCACCGAAAGCTATCAAAAGGTGCCTGTAGGCAATCTTGTTAAAACCAAAATCACGCGATATAGAGGTTCCACAACCTCATTAAGGCTAGAAGTATAATTAACTCGACAAGATAATTGCAGAAAACTTGGAACCAAAGAGTAAGGTAAATCGAAAGAAACCTTCATTACTAACCAAAAAAGATTTATCACTAGGTAGTTATATACCTGAAAGAAGGTATAGTAAGCTCCGAAGAATTAATTACTAGCCCATGTTCAGAGGTACCAATCCGATGATCATACCCTCCCTGTTTTAAGCAATAAGAAGTTTGGTTAGAAAAGCCCCCATTGGAAATGATTGATGTGACAAAAAAGGAGCACAAGAAGAGATGTAAACCTGGTACGGGCAGTTCTTGAACACAGAACTAATGTTTGAAGCATATCGCACTTTGTATCCCCAATACATACCCTCTTCCCTAGGCCTTGAAGAAGGAACAATTTTCCGTGGTGGACCTGCAAATTTTGGGCTCTATAGGTTCATTGTTCTTGCATGCTTTGACCATCATTAGAAAGGTTTTACTGACCTGAATCTAGATTGCGGTTTGTTCCCATCTCTACCGTTACTCTTTGTCCAGGATCGAGAACTTGATCAACCATAACATTCTGCATAGTGAGGCCTTTCAAATGCAAGTAATCGGAATCAAGTTACCCACAAACTAAGCTGTTACAGAAGTTCGAATTCTACAGCCATAGTGTCTTTCAATTTTATTTTTTATATCTTTTTGGAACCAATCATATGATCTTTTTCTAAAATGCACTCCACAGGCGGTGCATGCTCATTTTACAAGGACTATAGACAAACATCAACTGACCAGCTTGTTTTGATATAGATGTGAATCCAGCATCTCTCTGAAAATCACAAGCGATTGAAATTCGAGCCTAACTTTGATTTCAGCATGAATAGTAATACATAAGCACAAGGTGGAGCTATCACAAAAATGAAGGTAGCCAAGGATGAAAGTGGATAAAAACAAGAAAATGTGCAATTATAACATCTGCCTGAAACAAGATTAAGAAGTAAATATACGTACCTTACTAAGACCCACATCAACAAGCGTCCCAGTCGAATCCCGGTCTACTTTCTCCAATGTGATGCCTAAAAGGAAGATATTCAATGTCCTCACCAATATAATAGATGAAACTTTTCACAGTTTATGCAAAGGATGAAGATAAAATATATGGCAGAAATAACTAAGGTACTTGGAATGTTAGGCGTAGCGTCATATCTGGCAACATATGTTCAGAGAGCAGTATATTTTTGGGCAAATAATATCCTAACGGTACCAATGTTAGTTTTCAGAACTTTGGGCAGACATAATTCCGAGGAAACACCTCAACCTTGCTACAATTCTGAAAATTCTGAAAAAGAAAAATGGCTTTGCAAACTTCTGTAAACAGATAATCCATGTTGGCAAGCTGATAAGAATGCGGTCAAACAATGAACTCCAGAAAAGCAGAAAGCTGACTCAAATTTCTAGCAGAAGACTAGGGAAGTTTCTGAAAACTAACTTGAAAACAACGTAGATGAGACAATATATTTGCCTCTGACCGAAAGGCAGATGAAATTTTTTAATAGGTCAGACAAAAGGTCTTGGGCATCAGCAAAAAATAGCTGTCGACATGAACTTACCTGGAGGAGTTCAGCGATCAAGTGTAAGCCATCATGTGCCCAGACTTCATCTTTTCAATAATAAGAATAACTAATATGCATCGATATATATAATATTACAGTAGCCTACAAACAACTTTATACTGAAGAAATCCGGTAAATACAAAAAAGTTCGACTGTAATGTGTGAAGGATCCTGAGTTGGGCCGGTCAAACTATCAACTAACTCCATATCTAAAGGTCAACAACTTAAGACAGGTGGGCATCAGCAATCCAAGATATCAACATGAAACTTACCTAAAATTCAGCGATCAAGTGTAAGGCATCATATGCACAAACTTCCACCATAAATATTATTTATTTATATCTAGAGAGATGATTGCCTACATTGATTATTTTTTATTTATTTATTTATTTATTTTTTTGATAACCGAGAACTCACTATAGCCGAGTCCTTTGGACCCAACTCCAGTTGCCAAACTCGGGGGTAACCACGCGCGCCCCAACGCCTGGGCCCGGGAGACATCAGGAGTAGCCTGCAGTTGGTAGGATTTGAACCCGGGACCTTGGTGTCCCATCACAGGCCCCCTTACCATCTGAGCTAGCCCCTAGGACATTGCCTACATTGACTAAATGGGACTGGAGAACCAGAACTTAGTTAACCCTCTATCTTATACACATTTAGACATTTACCATAGTTCACATATAGAACCAATGAGAGGACTGTGAAATCAAATATCATGTATGCTACCTTAAAGGCACAAAGCAGGAGAGAATATGCAATAGTGATAGAGCTAATTTTTTGGATAATTATAAGATTATTATTAGCATATCAATAGACTGATTTGGGGGGATTTGATGGAGCTAATTTTGGGAATAATTACCTTCCTCATTATTAGTATATTACTAGCTAATGTACGGGCAGAAATTTGGATATTATTTTATAAAAATGAGAGGTGGTGATGAGCATTAGCATTAACCAGCCTACAATAATATAATAAGAACATCCCAAGTTTCCCCCCTATATTAGCTAGTATATGTTGATAACAAAAAGAGGTAATTTTTCCCAAAATTAGCTCTATCAAATCCACCAAATTAGCGAATTGATATATTAATAATAATTTCGTAATTATTTCCAAAATCAGCTCTATCAGATAGGAAGATACGGTCATCAGTAAATTTTCCTAAGTGAGTGCACATGCACAATAAAGCAAGCTAGACTTGATACATGAACTAAATTGCAGTACCAAAGCACGTTAAGTACTCAAATGATTCAAAAGTGCACAAGAAAATACTATGGTAGAGGTACAAGATGCTACCTTCCCTATATGAAGCCCATTCATGCTTGCGCAAATGATGTGGAGCGTCAAGTGGGGGCAACAGACCCTGCAGAAGTGCATATTAGATCTGCACAAGCATCACTATTCTGCCCAAAAACTGTAATGGAACTCAAATACCCACCACAAATCTTAAAATGTTTTGTTTCGGGAAAAGACTCTTCCTAAGATACTGTGGCGTCTCCAGATACCTCAAGATTGTCATAAGAAAAGCAGTGCCACTATCATTCTTGTCTAAATCAGTTTCCATTATTTCAGTTGATGCGTTCTCTGATGTATTCTTGCTATCAAACACAACCACCTGCATAAGAAAACAAATTTTAACTTTTTGATCATATTTGACACCTACACACTTATTTCTGAAAAGTGTTGATCAACATTCATCTAATGATGCACCCAAACTATAATGTTTACAAACAAACTTTGACAAGAATCCTTTCCCCTTGGATAGAGAATCTTGGGTGAAAATCACAGGTTATGTTTGTCTAAGAAGGCAGGGTCAAAATTGTCGTCAAACCCATTTGAATTCATCGAAACAGAGTTTTCTGGTAAGCGGAATCCAACCATCAGGTCATCATAACAGCCTGATTTACAGGAAACGAAGAAGATGTGCTCACTACTTGGTGCGATATAAAGAAGACTGGTTTCAATCATAAGTCCCAAAATTATACAAAGCACCAATATCTTTACCGTTTAAATTTCCATTTATAAGAAATAAAACTTTAACAAGGTTAAAACGAGTTTGTTACTGAAATTGAGCAAAAAAATTATATTATTGTTTTTTAATCATAAAAGTCAAAGCATTTGGTTTCGCCCTAATGAAAAAATACCTGTGACATCAAAAACAGAGACAGAGACCGACCTCATCAATTCGGAAAATTGTAACAGCACGCGCAACCTGACCAGCCAACTGTAAGGAAGTTAAAATGAGGACAGAAGATGAATTCTGAGATTGCTACACTGGAACGAAAATATTTACTTGAAAAAAAAAAAACTCTAATCATATTTTCTTAAGATCTTATAATTCACAGTCAATTACACATACAAGACACACACAGAATACAATACACACACTTCACACAACACAACACTTCACACTCTACACATACTATACACACTCATACACTAATCAAAACCTGTGTTTGATGGTGAATTTCAAGTTCGTCTACTAAATTCATAGCTAAGTTCCTTCATTCAATTGCAAGCTTATAAGCTTCATAATCCAAACACTTTATTAACTTATAAGTACTTGAGAAATTACATATTAGAAACTATTGAAACAACTTATAAAATATTTGAGTTTATAAGATGTTAGAAATAAGCTTAGCCAAACACCCTCTTAGTCAAATTACCAAAAAAAACTAACAGACAAATATATTAGCTTCCATCTGCAACAATTCTAACCCAAAAACGAATTTTTTTCAAGATATATCTACGTAATAATTAGAAAAATGTGAAAGGGAGAAAAAATTACACGGGTCGCGAGTTCGTAGGACTGAGCATTATCAATTATGGAACCAGGAATAGCAACTGTGACCGTGGGTATCTCAGTTGCTAGCGATGCACCGTCATTTTGCAGCTCTTTTACTTTGTCTCTGTTTTTCCTCTTCTTTTGGGGGTGCTTTTCGTTAGATTCAGCAGCGCCATTTTCATGATTGGCACTGCTCAGAGCTTTTTCTCTCTTCTCCTTCTTCCCCATCTCTCAGTCTCTGTTTCCCAATGCTTATCACTCTTTCTGAGGAATTTAGGGTTTTGAGACGAATTAGGGTTTTTCAGTCTCGGAGTATTTAACTGTCTTAGGAAATTTTTGTGATGAGATATTAGGTTTTCCCCTTCTCCCCGAAAGATATTAATGTTTTAGAAAATACTATACCAACTAGAACTCTCGCATAGTGCGATGCACAAATTGTAAATGTATCATGAATATATAATAAAAATAATATATTTTTATAGTTATATTATAGTACGAATTTAATTAATGGGTACAAATTTAAAATGTCCACGGCTTATGTGGCGTGGGGGATTTCACCATAATTTAATTGATATAGTGAATATACATGTATTTTTAGTATTTGTGGTAACATGATTCGATTATTGTGTTATGAAGCCGCTAAATTATGAGAAATTAATCCTTGATTGTATGCTATCAAACTGCAAAATTAAAGGAGATAAATCGGTGATTGTATGTTGTGAATTGCTAAATTAAAAGAGGTTAATATTATATGCATAACATTTTTTAAAAGATTTTTAGAAGATAATTTAGGTAAACAGATTTAATGGCTGAAAATCTGTCGAAATTTGTGGTCAGCGGAATCTTACCATAAAATTTTGTATTCTAAATATAGGACAAATATTTATATCTTCAACTGATTAGTTGAAATTTGTGATTAGCATAATATTACCATAAATATATATTGGGAGAATATTTTCTAAATATCAACAAATTAGCCGTAGATTTAGTATTCCAAATATTGATATGAGCAGCTAAAATTTGTAATTAGTATAATCTTACCATAACATTACTATTTCTAGATTAAGTAAGTGTATTTTGGCAGAAAAATACAGAAATTCCTATTTATAGACGGTTTTATTATATTATTATTATGTAAAATATTTTGATATAAGCAGTATTTTGTTCTCGACTAAAGTATAATATTTTGTTCTAAAAAGATTATTTTTTTCATATTGTCTGACCTAACATGGTTTTATTTTCTACAAGTTCTTCTGTTTAATTAATTAGATGATTTCTTTCCACTTATATGACTTCTTTTCTATTTTTTATTAACTTAATTAATCATATATAAAAAAATTCTCAAAAATAAATTAATATATAATTTATTAGTTAAATTATTATTTTTAAGAAAAAATAAAACGAGGCATGGACTAATTTGGGATATCATAATTTTTTGAAAAGGAATCTCGTAATAAAAAAACATTCGTGGTACAATGGAGTTGCCCAAATGAATTTTTGGTCTTATATATCTAAGACCATTCTCATATTCCTTCTGCATTTTAATTCACTCAAAATATTTGTCCAATTCTTTTTCGGAATTTTGTACTACCTCCAATTGTAAACATGAGTTGTTTTAGAAAGAAAAAAAAAGTTGTCATAAAAAAATAAGTCGTTTTATCAAAAAGACAATATTTTTCCCAATATTATCCATGAACATATTCCAATAAATCTTACTAAAAATTTTCTAATTTTGTCGTTACTTCTAATATCACACAAATCCATTGTAGTAAGAGATGAGCGACAGAGAGGAAAGATTTTTTAAGAAGAAAAATATAGATTACATAGGGATTTATTTGTCTATTACAGAAATTCTTTATTTCTCCTACAAAGTTTAAACCGACTAGTAGTTAGGATCGGATGAAGTATTTACATTTTGGAAGTTCACTGTTCGAATCAACCCCTGAACCCTTTTTCCCCTTCTTACTTTCACCTCTTACAACTAAAACCCCAAAAAACAAAAAACAAAAAAAAAACAAAAAAAAAAAACAAAGACAACACAAAAGAAGAGCAAAACCAGTTAAAAAATGTGCATGGCAAAATTGAAGAAATCAAATTACATGGGAAAAAATCAAGTGAATCGATCAAAACTTTCAGAAAATAAAAGCAACATAATTGAAACAAAAGTATTGGGCAAAGCTATGTTCTAAAAGTCTCTGACTAGGCTCCATTTAGGCGCTAGACTGTCATTAACAATCCACATTTTTTCTCCGAATCTCCCCCTTAATCCCTCCTAAAGCCCTTTTAACCCTGCCTAAACCCGGATTAGGCGCTAGACTCCAGTCAACTGTCCTACTAGCGTCTAGCGTAATTTAGAACATTAGCCAAAAGAGAAGAAATTAAGGTACAGAGCAAAATTAAGTGAATGGGTAAAGAAACGAAATAATATAAGTACATATGCACTTTCTTCCCTTTAACTATAAACAGTACCTCTTTGATCAGAACTCATAACAGAGGAGAGAGACAGTGAGATGTCAAATCATCCCAAGGCCAGATTTCTATACATGATCATATATGACTATTAATAGCAGCAAAATGAACCATCCTCAGCAAATGGTTACAATGGTAGAAACAAAATAATACAGCTTCTATAGAAACGAAACCTACCGAAAAATCATTCCTACGGATCGAGTTTACATGAATGGCTTTTGCTGCTGCTGCTAAAATCTAAGTAAATTATCGATGTATTGTCTTTGGTGCGCAGAGTTCTCGCCTCACTTAACAAGAAGTTAGCTATCTTCTCCGCAGAATTATCACTGTCTGTTGCATTTCTTTCCATCGCCTGTCAAAAGAAGATATCGACTGAGGTTCTAAAAAATAGGGAGGATTACATAAACTATCCTTGAGGTTTAGCCTAAATATAAAGAAGCCCGCCAAAGTTTTCTCCATTTACAAGTTGCAGAAATTGAGAGGGTGCTTGAAACGTAAAAACAACCTCAACCAGCTGCTTGTGATACTCCTTTAAGGGGTGTTTGTAGCAGAACAAAACCGAGTTGGTTTTCTATATTTAGGTTGAACCTCATTGTAGTTTTTGTAATTAATTCTCAAAATTAGGGGTAATTACAAAAACTGCCTTTGAGATTTAGACGAGTTACAAAAATTGCACCAGTTGAGGGGGGTGCTTGTAACGAAGATACAACCTCTGCGGCTGTTTGGCAAGAAATAAACCTGATTGGGTTTTCTGTAATTAGGGTGAACCTCAAGGGTATTTTTTCTAATTATCCCTATAAAATAATGTAATGGGAAGAAAAGGATGGTTTTCTTATATATTACCTGATGTACAAGCTGAACTGCCTTCTTGATATTGATAACATCCCAAAAACCATCACTACATTCAATGTCAACAAATTTACTGTAAGTAAAAGGAACTAGGTATATTCTACAAATTGCACTCCAAAACTATTCCTAATACTACTTTCAAGTCAAAAATCCAGATTATAGGCCAGAAGTAATTCAATTTTAGGCCCTCCTAAAGAGACAAAAAGTTCAATTTAAAAAAAAAAAAAAAAAACACACATCATTTAAACCAAAAGTAAGGTTAAAAACATGCTCAAGGAGAGTAGTTGAAGCAAGCTCACCTAGCTAATATAGCAAAACCATTGCTTGATTGGTCTATATATGCAACTTCACTTATATAAGGTTCTGCACTGAATCGTGCATCTTGTTCTTTCAGAAACTTGTCTCCTAGCATCCTTGCAAGGTTTATACCTGAACAGAAGTTCAGCAGATGAGCACGTAGATTGATATTTAATGATAAATTCTTAATTATAAATTTTAAACTTATCACCGCAAATTCGAGTTTCTCCGTCTCTGAGAGGTGCTCCTAATGCCTGAATACGGATTCTTTCGGAATAGCTGGTTATCCTATGGTCTTCTGTCATCTTTATCTGCTTTCCCCCAATGCTGCCAGAACAAAGTTGGAATCAGGTAAATGGAAACAAAATATATATTAAATGATTAAGTTAGATTCGTCAGAGCTTTCATATCATATGACAACTAAAATATTGTGTATGGATTCTCACTAATGATCCCAAATGACAAAAAGTAATGACTATATCATATGTTATCAAAGAATTAAATTTTATATAAGGAGTTGCCATCAGTTAAAGAAATTATAAAGAAATGGATTGGTGGCGTTCAATACACTAAGGGCCAGAATATTTGACAATGTAAAAATACATTGCATCGCAGTATTGACTAATGGAATATCATAAACTAACCATTAGAGGTGGGGGGAAATAATCTATGAATGAACTAACAGCAACCATCAATTCATGCGAGAAGCTAAAACTATCAAGTAGTTAGCTTTAGGTCAAAGAATAGTACAAGAAGCTGGATCATCCATGCTGAGAGGCACAAATATGCTCAGAAATGACAAATGAGAAAACGTCAGTAATCCAAATAATAAACATAGGAAGCTGGAGATTCAACCAGTTCAAATAAGATACTTCATCATCCCTCCCTAGAGTGAACATTTCAGAAAGCATATTTAAATATTCTGGAAGCACCACGTTGGAACTTGGAAGTCCCATTGAAGAAGTCACGAATAATTGGAAAAAATTTATGAAATCAACCAAATTTTGAAGTTCATTAATCATGATGCAGGAAGAGGATGGGTTTTCTCTACACATGATCAGGTGTGAGGATTTCATTTAATATAAGGAGTTGGATATACCAATAATTCAGTAACAGGTTTCTCAACATCCTAACTGACAAATTGTGGAATAAATTACCACCTTGTAAGCTGTTGCAAAGATCATTATGCAGAATGTGTACCAACAATATAAAGTCTGCACATACTGCATTTTGTAATAAACATCAAATGACATAATTACTAAAGCATGTAGTCATGAAAAAGAAAAATGAGCATAGTACAGTCTGCAGAAATTAACTGAATGTTAAGTAAGTGTAATTACAGTAAGGATTCGGGAATTTCATCATATGATATGCTGCAAATTTCCAATAAAGTAAGCATGATAAATATCAACACCTACTTTGCAATACAAGCCGAGTCTCCCACATTTGCACATTGTGCATAAAAATTTTCTTCACCATCAGCCCAAACCAGAAGCACTGTTGCAGTACAACCCTGAAAAATAATTAATATTACAACAAAAATGTGCATCCTTCAATTATCAAAAGTGATACATTAGCAACACAAACATCATAAGGAACAGTACAATGCAGCATAACATGGAACAACAGCATTCAGTATTTTGAATAAATACAGTTACATACATTGACAGCAACCAAAATGAAGACCAAGAAATTATCAGTTGTATGCAACAGCTTTTCATTTTAATTGCAACAACATTGAAGTAACATCCCTGTCTGGAATTACATGTTTTGATGTTTATGCTTAATTATAAGTTCAGAATTGCTTCTGCAGCAGTCATCTATACATGTTGCTAAGCCAAAAAAAAAAGGGCCAGAAAAAAGAATAGCGTAAACACCTTATGGTTTCTGATCTACCTTCCGAATATGCGAGGCTGAGCGCAAATCGTAATATTATATATAATGTGGCATTTCGACAACACTTCTACATAAATAATTGAGGATTTTATACAGGAAGCATATTAGATAAGAACCCTATGAAGCTCAGTCTCGTGGAGCAGTAGCAAGCAATAATATTATGAGTTCCAAATTAAGGCTCACCACAGGCTGTGCAGAAGTTGAATTAAAAGAAATGCTGAGTAATAACCTCATAGTAGTGGTTAATGCGTGCTTCTGTTTGATAAAATCCTTCTCTAAGGACATCAGAAGCATCACACTGAGACAAAACCTTCTCTCTTTTGAATGGATCTGACAAGATTCCAGCAATTACTTCAGGCATTATTCTGGATAATAAACGTAAATCGGGTAAGCATTACATAAGAATTGGTGAAAACTTCTAAATAACTCGTGAACAATAAGAAGGTTTAAAGTGAAATATGTGGTAGTAGGTCAGTATAAAGAGAATAAATAATGCTTTATAGCTCTTCCAATACAAACAGTTGAGTTCAATAGCAGAAACTTGATTGCAACAGCAGATACTCCATTTCCACTGAGTTTTTTTTACGAAAAGTTGAGGTAAGAACCTTCATGATGGTTATTTTGTTACTGTTTTCATCAGAAAGACCTTGAATCCTTGATCTCATGTTCAATTTTCAAAACATATGTTATCAATAAAGCAGTTGTAAGAAAGTAGAATCTCAGATAAGTTTGTATAGAACTGAGAATTATTATATATGACAATAAAAAAGTAATCTTTCGTCTAAATATAGAAAGAAAGTTGTCCACGCTGACTGTTGACCAAATTAGTCAAACAAGGCCTTTTGTGTCATGAAGATCATACTAAGTTTTTATGTTCAATAATGGGACAAGTTCAAGTCGAAGAACAGGAAATACTGACTTGCTCACTGATGTGGCTGCATCTGCTCCCCCATGTCCGTCACATATCCCAAACATACCAAACTGCAATGCCGAAAATCAGAAACCTAGTAGCCATTTCAGCTACACACCTAGATCACTACCACGAAATTTAGTCAAAACCTGATCGATTCCAGGAAGAGGCCACTGGTAATAGCAGACATCTTCCATGGCCAACTTTTTTCCTCCTCGACGCAAAGCCATGGGATCTGATGCTATACCAATACCAAATGGGACCTTGCACTCTGTTTGAGATGTAATATGGACCTTCCACAGAGAATGAATGAAGTATTAGCAGATTCATAGACAGTAACAATGCAGTAAAATGAGGTACCGGCTGCACCAAAACTTTCCACAAGGTTTCACCTACATACCAAAATCTTAGAACTTGTGCCTAGAGTTACTGTGTCACCGCTTGAGAGCTCAACTGGGTTACTCCAATGTCTACTTCCAGATTGAGGGGGCTGAACTGCCTGAGAGTTCAACATTGTACCATTCAAGCTACCCATGTCAACCAGTTCCCATTTTAATTTCTGCAACAATATGAAGTTATCAAAGCACAAGCATAAAATAAATATCCCATAAACTGAATATCAAGGTGCTAAGCTTACATTAATGTTCCAATTTATCATTGCATGCTTGCCAGAGACCTCAGAATCCCTTAATATCACATCACCAGGGGACACTCTTCCAATTGTTACTGGAAGCTTTGATGTATTAGTTGACTGTACAGTAAACTGGAGCCCACGTGAAGGACCAGAGACTACCTCCAGCTTGAGAACGGTTCCTGCACTTCTAAGAGAACAACATGATCACATGTTCACACATTCAACCAACAACAGATGCCAAAACATCAGGATTTGTGCAATTCACGAGAAGAAAACTACCCTGGTCTGAAGTATAACTGGGAATCGAATCTCTGTAATTGTCTTTATAATTGATGTCTCCTCTTTTTTCATACACCTGATCTTTGGTAGACTTATGTGCTGCAGCTGGTCGCTGAAGTGTCTGACCAATGAAGGATTCCTCTGAAGTATTTGGAATGTCAAGAACAAAACTGTCACCTGGAATAAGCAATAGTAAGGTTTTGTTTTACATAGATTAACATAAAACGATAATCACAATAATCACAGAGAGCAGTAGCATCTATTACTGTGTGCCAACTGGGAGGATGCTGGCACTGGCCTTTGTTTAGGTGCTACTGCAATAGAATGGGTTGTACTGAAGTTCCCCTGAGCTTGACGACCATCCTGCTCAATGGAACTGCCTAATATAGATTCATGCTGACTTTCAACAATACTAGGATCTCCAGAAACAAGAGGCCTCTCAATGTCATCAACCTGCATTGAAAATCTTACAGCATGTAAAATAAAAAAAAAGTAGACGAAAAGTAAAATGAGAAAAGAATGCAAACTGCAAACCTTCCACAATGGACAGGTATAAAGAACACAAATGACAAGTCATTGACAATTATAAGGGGTAAGTCGAACTCCAGGTAAATGCAGATAATCTGCTCCCAGCACAAAACAACAATTTCACTTACAACTATCCAAACAAATAAAGAATTAATAAATTTAGCTGTAGATTAAAGGAGCTCCCAAGAAGTGGCTGGCTCTAATAATTTACATCAAGCAGCAAACAATAAGCAAAAATATGATATTGACATTTTAATCTGATCCGGTGCCCATGGCTGTCGCCAAGAACAGGATAGGATATTTTAAGCTGTTGGTGTTCAAACCTATAGTTAACCAATGGAAATAAATCTATGAAACTCTAGACTTCCATATTCAATTTTCATGAAGCTGATAAATGTTCAAAAATTGCTAAAGTTCATATTTTAAACTCAGATTTTATGCTAACAAGTCAGTCATACAGCAGCCTGTCACTTACTAGATAAATATCTCAATTTCTCAGTTCATCGACTTTGCAGGTTTGCGATACTAGGAGGCATTGTGCAATTAATTATATATCTTAAAAAATCGTCCATATCTCAAACCCCTGTACAAGTAAAGTTCAACAAACGTCCATTTTTAATAACGGGGATATTTCTGCTTAAAAAAACAGGTGAATATCTAATCATTCTAATACTCACATTGTTCAAGGAAAAGAATCCTTTACTAAATAAGTCAAATGAGCTAAAAATGGTTCAGTCAAGATAATATCACAACCACCAACATGGATTAGATTATTAAGTGAAATATAGACGTTATAAACAACCAACAACCAATCCAATCTCAACTCCGACAACCGAGACAGCTAAACAGAATGAGGCACTCCGAGATCATAGTCCAAAACAACAAAACTCAAATCCGAATAAATAATCAATCAACATTAATAAGGATTTCAAACCTAATTAAGAGAGAGCGAGGGATTCAGCCAATAAATCGAATCCGAAAGCCATACCCTGATTGAGACGGGAGAACGGCGGCGAGCGGCAGCGTAAGAGGAGGACATGGATAGGAAGCGGCGCCATGGTTTAAACTTGCAAGCGATGAGGATGAGGATTAAGATGAGCAGTAGCATAAGAATCACTATGGCAATACTCAACAACGATGATGATATCAAAATGCTGCTGCTGCTAATACGCATCGCCTTCTCCATCGGACTGTTACTGCTGTGGTTTTCTCTCACTTGAAATCGATGAGAGAGAAAATTACCCCATTTTTATTATTTTAATGGAAATTGGAATCGCAACCAACCATACCAACCAACAATACTGTGTGACTCTGTGTGTAGCCTCTGCGAGAGAAGGCCGCTTTGAAATGGTCGCTTATTTTTTTATTTATTTTTCTTTTTTAGCCCCAAATCTTATTTTTCTTATAATAATAATAATAATTTAGATATCAAGGCTCTATTTTAGATGAGGATGAGGATTAAGATGAGCAGTAGCATAAGAATCACTATGGCAATACTCAACAACGATGATGATATCAAAATGCTGCTGCTGCTAATACGCATCGCCTTCTCCATCGGACTGTTACTGCTCTATTTTTCTTGCAGGTTCTCCTGCTTTTCTTAATTGAAATATCAAGGCTCTATTTTACTCAAAAAAAAATAAAAAAAAATAATAATAATAATAATTTAGATAAATTTTGGCTCTATTTTTTGCTTTTTTAACATCATGTGATAAAATCCCCTCTTTATGTTGTCAAAAATAAGGGTTATATGTTCAAAGAGTAAATATGTCTTTTTATTAATTAAAGCACAAAGTCTAAAATTAAGTTTCATAAATAATTTATATATATTAAATAAGTCATGTTAACATTTTTGGAAATGTTGTGTACATTTAATTTGAGTCATTTGACGGATCCGAAAAAAGAAAGTTATACTATTATAAAATACGACTCTGGTTTTAGGCGGAAGGAGTATTATATTTATATGAGAAGGTCTTATGTGCACTCCTCTAAAATTAACTATAGGTAAAAAAAATAGTAATTAAATAAATAAATTAGCGGTCCAACTGGAAAAAGAACCGGACCAGACCAGACAAGTGCATATGATGCACCTTGTGCATACAAGTTTTTGCCTATTTATATATTCACTTAGTTGAAAAGCAGATATTTAAAAGAGGTATAAAATATATGATGCAATATGTAAATTTGCATGTTATTGCAATATACTATAACTCTCTCATCGTGCGATGCACGAATTGTAAACGTATCACGAATACATAATAAAAATGATATATTTATATGGTTATATTGTACTGCGAAATTGATTGTATGTCTGTCGGTGGGCACCAATTTATATGTCAACTGCTTATGTGGCACGCTACATAAGGAGGGGATCACACCATAATTTAATCGCTATGCTGAAGATACTTATATTTTTAGTATTTATGGTAACATGATCCGATTATTGTGCTATGAAACCGCTAGATTATGAGAAATTAATCACTGATCTTATGCTATCAAACTGCAAAATTAAAAGAAATAAATTGGTGATTATATGTTGTGAAATGCTGAAATTAAAGAAGGTTAATATAATTTGCATACCATTTTTAAAAGATTAAGAAGATAATTTAGGTAAACATTTTTAATGGCCGAAAATCTGCCGAATTTTATGGTTTGCAGAATCTTACCATAAAATTTTGTATTTCAAATATTGATATTTTTAACTGATTAACTGAAATGTGTGATTATCATATCTTACCATAAATTCAATGGATATATAGTGGGAGAATATTTTCTAAATATCAATAGATTAGTCGAAGATTTAGTATTCCAAATATTGTATCAGCTGATTAGCCAAATTTTATGATTAGTAAAATTTTACCATATAATTGATATTTTTAGATTAGGTAAGTGTGTTTGAGCAGAAAAATACATAAATTACTATTTATAGACGGTTTCATTATATTATTAAGTAAGATATACATTTATTTATGGAAATCTCAATGCTAGCCAGATATTTGGGCCTGGATCCATTTGTATCCTGGGCCAGGCCCACGAGAAAATGGACTTAAAAGAGACTATGGGCTAATAGAGTCGGTGAAACCAGTTTAAACTATATTTGTACATAGATATATTTTTATTTGAAACTTATATTTCTACACAATATCTATTTGATATTCGTAACTAGAGATTACTTAAATATTTATTCAAAAAGAGTACTTAATAGGGTTGTAATTGATTATACTTTCAAATAAATTCTATTGAAAAAAACTTAAAAGTAAATATAAGTGATTTTGACGGAACTTTAGCAAATTGAGTACTACATTTGCTAATAATCATTTTTACATTAATTTACTAACAAAAAAATTCATAAAATCACATGTAATCATTTTGAACCAGCTGTAGGGTTGCTTCAAAATATTAGCGTAAAACTAATTCTGACAATTAGGGGGTGTCTGCAAATAGTTATGATTTTAAAGAAGTGGTTTAAATTAATTGGCAAAAACTTATATGCCCCCGTTGCATGGATCTTTTTATATGCAACGGGTAGGGTAATTCTACCCGGTCAAAAAG
>JAUEKW010000013.1:1129138-1139209 GCA_032274785.1 Ajuga reptans
TTTCAAACAATTTTTGGATGTTTGATGAATATAAGCATGTAACGTTATTTCCTCAACCCCAAAATTCAACGTGGAATAGCTACCAACCGGATCCACAATTATTCATGTAATTTAACACCATCAATCACCTTGTATATTTCTGCTTTGCACTTCAATAGTTAACCTCCTCTGCTTTTAGTAGTTTTCAAATTCAAAATGGACGGAAAAAACTTGTCCCAATGAATATGAGATGGCAAACTACGACAATTCGGATAACCACTTAGTAAAAATCACTATATTTGACAAACTTGTAATTTGTCTATTGATTTTAGCACAAAAATAAAATCACAACATTGCAAAAATTGCAATTTAATGCCATCTAAATCACATTTTTCACTCACTTGCGATCAGGTCACCGATACATATGTGGGAGACCGGAGTCCACAGAGTTTGAAAAAAGTCATATTTCGAGCCAACTTAAACACAAAACACTACTATGTTGCATTGTAAAAACTATTTGAAAAGTAATAGAAGAAATTTAAAGCGAAAACATCAACACTTGATGTAAGAACATAATCTATTATTTGCATTAGTTAAGGGACACGGCTTTGCCATTTTGCGCTCATCAATCCCTAATTTTATGTTAACATACTCAAATCATCAAATGCTCAACGCGAATTGTATTTGCCCAACTCAAAAAGGATTATAGTTCCCTAAATAAATTGAATCTGGGAAAGCCGATGAAATTTCTATGGGATTACGCCCAACATCTGTACAGCTAAGGACAAGGTTGAATTATACTGACAAACTCAAACCAACCGTTAGTCCTCTTCTTCTTCGTCTTCTTCAGGAGCCTCTTTCAGCCACTGCAACCAGTCTCATGAATCAGAATTTGCGTATGAAATGTTGACAGTCTTTTCAACCCTACAGCAAGTGCACTGCACCCCAACACTCACCATCGCTGTGCACCGCACTAGTGTAGGGTTAAAAGGACCATTTGCCGACACAGCTTTGCGAGTCGATCTCTTCAGATAAAAGTTTCCTTTTTTTTTTAAAAAATGAGAAAAAACTAATTGCCTTACACATGAAACATATCATGATTACCTTGATAAATCCCTCTGCCTGTTTCAGGAAGATTTTATCAGCTTCATCGGCGCCCTCTTTTTCTGCTGCCCAATCAAGTATAGCCTCTTCTTGCAAAACATCTTCCTCGTATAGGAGGTGCAAAATCTGAAAAAGGAATTCAGATCACTAAATTTCAAAGGCAATTCATAATTCACCTCAGATAGAAACTGGTATAGAATGCCAATGTTACTGGAAATGTAGAAAAATGTTCATTTCCTTTTTCTCCATTTATCATCTATTATCTAATATTTATCTTCACATAAAGGGATTTATGCAGTGAATCACCTGCAAAACACTAAAACTGGAGAATAGGGTGTAACTAACAGGTTGTTCATCAAAACCAACGAGATAAATATATATTCGAAGAGGATCAAGGCAACTTTTGAAGCAACAAATCCAATAGAACCAAGTCACCTTCATAAAGAGCGTCTGGTATTCCCTTGTAGACTCTAAACACATTTCTTCAAATTTCAAGATCACCTCAATCTGCAAGGATTCAAAAAGATCTACTGATCAAAGCAAAATATATATTGTATACCAGAGAAATACCAAATTTATGGAACAAATCAACTAAACAGCAGAATGATCTAACTGCAACAGGATCTTGTTATTTTGCACATAGTATTTTCAACCAAAACCAGAAAAGCAAAGATTCGTTTGATCATGTCTTTATTACGATTAAGCTCATCAAGACACAGACAAGTATTTTTCAGGAAATTGCAGCAAATTAATATGGGGGCAATACAATTTGTAATTATGCAGCACATAGCGATGGCGAAATAATAAGTTTGGACTTCGGTGATACTGCTACTAAATTGGAGCTGCCAAATATGATGTAAATTGCTTAAAAAGTGGTGGTCACCCAGAAAAATCATGGGGGGCCAACGATGGAGGCAGAATTTCTTATTGATGGGGGCGAAATATTTTTTTGAGGATATCCATAAATTTTTTTTTTAATGTGGCGATATTTGTTATTTAACTATAATTACATTATATATGTATATATATAATGGCTTCGTCGGAAAATTTGAGAGGGGCGGCCGCCGCCCCAAGCTCCGACCTTGGGGCCAAGAATAGGCCAACATGTATATGTAAATTAACATATATGAATAATTAAGTAAATTAGTAGTGATCATTTATATGATGAGTGTACCAACCTCTTCATCTGTGCTAGGAAGGTAATATTTCAAAAGCCTTTTCCATTTCGTAATCACATTGGTAACATTTTTAAGAAGTTCACCTGCAAGAAAACAAATAAAATTTTCGTGAACATCATGAAGGAAAAGACTGCAGAACACCTAGAACCCAGATGTTGAATGAATATACATTCTCCTACCAAAAATTTTACAAAATCATTTTTAAAATTAAAAAAAAAAAAAAAAAAAAAAAAAAAAAAAGGAATGTACACAGTTGGGTTAATATCAGGGAGTTCATAAAATAGTAGAAAAGATCCACGCAAGTGAGTTTCAATCAATATGGTTCACTAGTGCGTCTGTAAGCAGGTATCTATATATAGATCTAGCATGTTATGACCGTAATGCCACAACTTGTAACAAACAACTGAGATGACACTATACACCTGCTTCAATCTTAGGTACAAATTCAGCAGCACATGAAAAGAACTCAACAGTTAAGAGGGCCAATCGTAACAACTGAACCCAATGTGCCACATGAAGATGACCTTACCAACTGAAAGAACCAGATGACTGCAAATATATCATAACTCGATATTAGGCATGATGGTGGATCCCAACCACATATATGATCTATCACAGAAAAAGGAGGCTGACTTGGGACATGTTTCTGAATCTAGATGTGTAGTATGGAGACCATCAAGAAACTAGGGATAAAAGGCTATAAATGTGATGGAGAAACAATAGAGATAACACAGGTTCATGCATGAGAAATGGGTTTACAATGATAAGGCTAAATTTGGCAACCACGACAGCTTTTTAGTTCTGGGGAAGAAGCAACGGGCGATAATAATACATACTCTTTTTTATTTTCATTTTTCCAACCTAGGCTCTAGGAACCTTGTCAAAGGGAGTTATGTGATTTGGACGTAATATGCCATTCATAACTGAACTCAAGTTAATTACCTTTAGTATATCAAATATTGCACTTCCCGAAGATTAAGTAACACAACATCGAGATAAGAGATCAATGTTTGAGATCCACTGCATCTAAGATCCCTTAAACTTTTCCTTGTTCGGGGGAAAAAGTTGCTGCCAACAGCTTGTGAGAAATTTAATGCAGAAAGTTCAATAACCGTAGAATATGAGACTAATGTGAAAAGAAATGCGGCCTTATAGACAAACATATATGCATTTCATTGCCACTGTATGTTGGATCCCACAGTCTTCTGCATACTTCAATTTTGATTCATACATAGTTGGTTCTAGCAAGTATAAAGGGCATAATCAATGCTTTAATGTTTAACAAATTGCAACAAATATCTTTCCCCACTTATATCAATATTCTCAAGACAGAGGTAAGGTGCGAAAGCAACGAAACCTATTTCAGGAAAGATTCAGCTTCTGGAAGAAACAGAAGCAATTCTGCTAGTCCATAGTCTGAGATTGAATACACTTCGAAGCTGGAAATTCCGAAGACCGTGCTTGAGGTTCACGCATAAGCCAGATCACACTTGCTAATATTGTCCAAATTGGAGCTTGTAAAAATAATTATTACACAAATATCACAAAAGTAGTTTGGTTCTTCATTTTTCAACGTAAGCGAAATGGTTTCACAGCTAATAGATGTCAAAAGGAATGGAAAGATTCAATACAATGAGGGGATTACCAGATGAAGCATGTGGAGTGTCTACAGCCAGTTTCATCATCGCATAGAATAATGCGCCAGCACAATCGGCAGAAGTCAGATTGTATGATAACCTGAAGTATAAATAGATGAGAATTTAACTTCATATGATATGCCACAAATAATAGCTCAGACATTAGATAAGTTCTACAAGTGTACATCTAGTTTTGAGATGGAAATTAAGAATGTATATAGAGCTTAAAAGAAAACAAAGAGGAGATTATAAATGTTAAGTATAATTAAATAAAAAGTAAAACATGAAGGCAAGCTTGGTCTAAGCTTTGTAGTTTGGAAAGAAGTCAACCAACATGAAGATAATATTCAAGTTCTATTTATTTAACGTGATACTATTGTGAAGATAGTTGCAAGATTACTTGGCTGTAACAATGCCCAATCAGTGCCATATGCAGGCCTAGTATTTGCAATACCTCAGATTAAGACATTAAGTTATCCTCCGCCCAGTATTCATGTTTTCAGAACTAGGCGTCTTTGTTATCAGCAAACAAATTTATCATCATCATCATGAAGCCAAAATGGTGAATTCTCACAACCAAAAGTCTACAACAAGATAAAAAGGCATGGAATGGAGGCAGCATCATACCGCAACGAATTTACTTCTAATATTATGTTATCTTCTTTGACATTTTCATGTACAGCCCTTAAAAAAGTTGCATCAACCTGCAATTGAAAATAGAAATAGAGATGACTTAGAATTCAAACACCACTCAAGTATACTAAACAACATTCTGAGCATGCACCTCGTTTTCGAAGTGGGCAGTATCATCCTTGACATCTTCATCAGAATCAATAAGAGAATCAGGTTCCAACTCCCCTGAAAGTGGAAGAACAGTGCGATCTTCATTTGATATCTCCAGTTCATCAGTTGCAGTTTTGATTATTTCAACAAGTTGTTCTGAAGATATTGGCGCCACTGAATGCCTCCAATCTTCTCCATGACCACCTTCACCAACCGACCAAATGAAACCAACCCCACCATTGCCTACCTGGTCGATTAGTTATTAGTTAGAAACCAAGCGCAGACAAACCCTCTAATACAGGCACATATCATGATATTGTTGAAATATCATTCCCATTCAATGCTCTAAGTGATGTAAATTCAACCGAATCTGGGACTCTGCCGATATGACATGGCGCAATCTAAACAGACCTAGCCCATCATGCCATGCTTTTTGTGAGGAAAGGAATTACCATTGTCACCTTATGTGAACCAATGCAATGCACGTAGTAAATAACATTTGACGAAAATAACTCCAACACTTGCATACTTTTTCAGATGTTGTTGACATGGAACCAAGGGCGGATCTAGACTTGGCCAACACCAGGCTCCAGCCCAGTGCAAAATTTGTAGGACTTCATTTTTAGTAGTATAATTTTAATTATTTTATTTGTTATTCCTTCCAAATTTTAGCTAAGTCCACCTCATTTAATGTTATTGTTTACACTCTAGTCTCTAACGCACATATCAATAAATAATACATACCCAAAATCATGCCCTGTTATTTCTTTTCAAACTCATCTATCCCTTCTCATCAGAACTCATATATCCATTATTTTAGTAAATCTTCTATAAAAAAGAAAAAATAGAACTTCTATATAGACTCTAGTACTATTTTTTTCTTTCTTTTAAAGCCTATTGCAATCCGCAACTTCATTAAACTCTAACAACTCTTCAATGTACATAACTTTTTATGTTTCAGCCCAACCTAGTACCAAATCTTGGATCCGCCCCTGCATGGAACAAAAAAGTATAAGGGATGAGAAATCCCTTACACACATTACAATCATCAGTTACAAAGCATAGCACCAATTTGTGATTTCACAATCATATATCCAGTAGGAAATCTATGTCAACAGCTGAAAATTGAAAATCAAGAAGATTCTTGATGTGTATATTTGAAACTTGGCAGTTCTTAACCCTCTAGACTTTTTTGTTTTTTTGTTTGATGTAAGCAGCATTATCTGGATTTCTAAATTAAGCTTATTTCTGTGTGTACATATTCAATAGGCCAAACTGAAATGCTGTCAAGATGCTAGCAACAACAGCTCGAACTTAAGCAATTTTGGAAAGGATGTCGCAGCAACAAACTTTGCAAGAAGGCAGAGGACTTCTAATGAGACGCAGCCTTCAAAAATCACCCAAAGTTATATACATAAGGAAATCAAGGAGGATAAAGAGTTATGACACAGGAGAAGCTAGCAACATGGTCTGTCAAGTTGATCTTGGACGTATATAACTGTATTTAATCCCCATTAACAGCTTACACAATGATATGTGTAACTGAACTTCAAATATACCAGCTAGTTTCCAATATGTATCATTTGAAAAGAAAAAATCGTGTGCTCCGATTGCAGTTCCACTCTTGTTTAATAAGCATAAAATAGCTTTGCTGAAACTTAAAAGCGGTAAAATCTAGCACAACGTTGCTGTATTGGCAAAGGACAAAGAGAAATGGATTCAGAGATGTTAACTTCCATTAAATGGACAAAGTGTACGTCCAACTTCAACTGCTTACACTTATTTAACTGGTAAAGAATAAAATCACTGAAGACAGTTTAATTTGTAGTTATTTTTGTTTTTATTTCTTTTCATAACAAACAATGACAAAGGAAAATTGGACCTCTGATGCAGCCTGTTTTTGTGAATCAGATAGTTCGGTCATCAATTCCTCCTCCAACTTCTCAGGCGCATTAGATATAGCTGCATACCAAAGAATACATATAAGAGACTAGATAGGCAAACATAATCTTTTATATAGTAAATATTTACTGCTAATAATATGCTGGAAGCTAAAAACCAGAATGCCTCCAGAACAAATTATCTAAAAGAAAAGACTAGTGTCTTCTTCCTAGAAAATGATAAGCAAGGAAACTTCTTCACAAGCCATGATCCAGAAATAGGTAAATGACCTAAACAAAGTTCATTCATTAACTGTCTCTGTCACTGTCAGGATTAAAAGATGCATTTCTGAGGACAAATTCCTACCTTAGCCTTATGTATAAGGCTCTCATGTATTAACTCCAGAAAAGCGAAGAAACATATTATCCAGAAATTTTGATATGTAATAGGTTTCAGAAGTTACATGCAGTTTCTATGTTCCCACTGCTGTTATCAGCATATTCCAGCTCTTCATCACTGTCTTGCTGGACAGGCTCTGGAAGTAGTGATACCTTTGAGTAAGCAGGCACAACGAAATTTTGTCCAATTATGACCTGCACAGCTTCAGTGCATGAGATGACATGCTAGAGTCGAACTAAACAAACCATATGCCCCAATCACATCCTAAAACAATCCATCATCATAAGCAAGCATAAAGAGATGTCAGCAGAACTCAGAGACTCATTTTTATAAGACTCTTGTTACAACTTAGATATCTATTTCAGGAAGAAAAAAAAAATGAAGAATCCCCCAATTACGGCCTCGAGTGTCGCCAATCACGTTTATCTTGAGTACATGACATGGCTTTCCATTTTAAAACTTAGAAAAAGCAATCACAGTAATGACTTATACAGATGATAGTGCTAATCCCAAGTTTCCCTCCCTCTTCCACAGTGGAATACAACTACCTTAAGTGTTTTTTCACCTGGTACAGGATGAGGAAATCAGTAATGACTCTTGCACTGGCAATGCAAACAAGCAACAGTTATATACCTAAACAACCTAATCTGAACTACATATGCATTTGAGTTCATAAGAGGAGACTACTAAATTGCAGTCCTAGCAAGTTGGGTCCATTTAAAATAATTAACTTCAATAGGGAAGTGCCTACAGAAAATAGATTTTTCTTTCCGATTGCTGTTACAAAATCTTTTGAAACAAAAGTTTATCTACAAAATCTTATTCTGATGTGTTTCACAAAAATGATACCAGTTATCAAAATAAACTCCCATGGAAGTCAAAAAGATGAATTGATAAAGAAAGATGGTTAAGACTGCAAGAAAAGAATGGAGAGCATCAATACATATATATATTTTTTTTTATATAGATACGCTTAGGCACTTAAAGAAAGACTTTGAAAGAATACCTTGAAAGATAAAACAACACCAGCTTCAAGAACTGCTCCAGATTTCATGATCACCCCATCACACACTATTGCATGCTTTAACTTACAGCCATCTTCGATTATAACCTTATCCCAGATATAACACCCATCAATTGAAACATTTGATCCGATTGCACAACCTTCACCGATGACAGAATTTGACACTTCTGTGTAATTTCCAATAGCAGTGCCACTTCCAATAACAGTAAAAGGGCCAATCTTTGCAGAACGTGATAGCCCAAGGTCTGAAATTAAGGAAGTGAATAATCATGAGAGGGACCTTTAGGAGTTTATCAATTTAAAATGGAGATAATCCATTAAGCCAACACCATCAACACACCAATAACATAAAAGAGCTGCCATAGAAAGATATTCAACTATTTGCTCTATGGCTAAACACTACTGTGTCCAAACAACTTGCTCTCGGCCAGCAAGGACATAGTTAATGATATCGAAAAAAAGCCATGATTATTAGAAGAACCTATACCAAGCAATCCAAGTCTTTAAAAGAAGAAAACTCTAATACATGAAAGAGCATGCTCTTTCCAATTTATGCAAAATAAGAGAATACGGTTCGGATGCCTTTAAATACATTTTAATCGACTTTTTAATGATCAGTGAAGCTATATCTACGCTTTTAACACTTCCACAAGATCATGAGCATTGAGAGCACAAATTATATAATATCAAATACTCCAATCAGTTTCCTTATAAGAGCAAAGCACCAGATGATCCAATTTACTTCTACACAAGTTTGTGTACCAGTACAATATTCTATATGTGAAAAAATAAAAATATACAATATTTATCATCTCATTAAGAACCATTCAACACATAATTTCATACTATTACATATATAAGTGTAGGAGATTTCTTCTCTGTTTAAGTAAGTATAGTTTTCCTGGGAAAGAAATATATTATTCTTCCACAACTCCACGGCTTGATGTATAGTCCAGAAATGCAGGCATAATTTATACAGAGATTTATCTAGCCAGCCATGTAAATACAGCAAAAGAAAGGCGAAAAATGAATTTCAGAGTTTCTTACCTGATGCTCGATAAGTTCCCTGTCTTTCAAGCTTCGTTGGACAGTTTCCCCAATACTGAATGTCAGGCACCAAAGGGTAAGTCCACCTCTGTATTATATCTTTGCTGATAGTGTCATAACTTCGATAATTGTCAATCCTCGCTGCATAGCTTGAATGAATTTCATGGGTGAAAATCTTGTAACCCATAATCTGAGTAAAGAAAACGATCATTACATGAGAGATTTAAGACCATTGTAAGGTGAAGAGGCATGCTATCTCTTAAAAATGGAGAAGTTGTACTTCAGCACAATGGGTTATCATTTTAGACTCGACCCAGTGGAAAGTTATACAAAATAGATAGATAACAGAAACACCAAAACACCCACAACCAGTTTCCTGAAGCTGGAGAATGATATACTACAAGGTTTAAAACAGAACAGTGTACGGAAGAAATAACGACATAATAAAATATTGGTCAAGGACACACAAACAGAACTCATACAGAATAAGATTAGAAAAATATATATCATGAAACTTCCAGAAACAATTGAAAACCGGCGAGAATGAACAAACCACTCACCATCTCAATTTTACCAATCAGAGTCATCGAGACAAGTTTAACTTATACAACTGGACAACACCTATATGGCTATTAAATGGCCAAAACTGGTATAAGATAGCCAACAGTACTATAATGGCAACAACACATAGAAATAACAAGAAACCCAAGGTAACTACTATGTGACAACTAGAAAATTACCAGCTAAGACTACTACAAGTAGAAAACCATGCTCACGTTATCATGACAGCAACAGAGCGAACTACCAAGACCGCAAAAAAAACACTGTGAATCATGAACATTGAAGAGGAGCATACAATGGTGAATTTCACATCTAGAAGCTGCAAATTTTGAGAACTTCTTTATTCAACCTAGGTCAGAGGAAGAACAGGGTAAATTGCATGCCACATCTAGCAGCTGTAGCTGCTGCAGGTGCAGATGTTTAGGTTTAGGATGTGATGTCTTATTGTAAAGATTGGTCTTTTTCAAAAAATAAATAA